>VZTO01012556.1:22644-55408 GCA_013400615.1 Syrrhaptes paradoxus
GTCCGCCTTCTTGCCCTTTTTGAAGACTGGTGTATTTAGGTGAGGATCCTCTGGAAGATCATCCCTTTTTTGGTTCCGGATCTCCTTTGCTCCAGGCCATGTCAGTCCACGTGGTCGCTCTCCCAAGGCCTTCCGTCCCCCACCCCGGTCAGCTCTCAGTCTGGGGCACTCGGACTGTTATCTCCATTCCATGAATGCGGTTTCGGGTCTCTCCCTGCTCTGGGATCGTTGGCTGGGAACAGGCTGAGCTTTGGTCATTGGGTGGGGGGGCAGTATCACTGTGTAACACTCATTTGTATATTTGTATATAGTATTATTTTCTATATTATTTTAGTTTAGTCATTAAATTGTTCTTATCTCAACCCACGAGTCCTTTTTTTTCCCTTTACCCCTTTAATTCTCTCCCCTGTCCTCGGGTGGGAGGGGGAATTGCGTGAGTGGGTGTGTGGTTTGGCCCCCAGCCAAGGGCTAACCCATCACACTGTCCCAGAATCCCAGTCTTCAATGTCAGGTGGGGATTTTGTCAGCAAACATCCCATTAACTTGGGTGTGAAAATTTCCGATAATAACCTTTACTACTTTCCTTTTGTTTAGACGATTCACATAATTTTTTTAACAGAAGAGTTACTTTCTCTTAAATGCACTTCTCTGGCAAGCTCATAACATTAGCCCTCCTTTGGCAAATGTTTAAAATAATTACGGACAAGACAGAGCATCAGAAGCAATGATAGACAGAAAACTACTGCTTCTTCACTCTAGCTGATTTGACATTTGAGAGATCTGAAAGGTGTGGTTATGTAGGAAGGTAGCATCAAGACAACAGGTTTCACCCAAGGGTATAGTTCAGACCATGGCATAAGGAGCACCTGTTACAACTTTCTTGAATTCTCATCATGTCATTCTTGTACCTGGTAAACTGCAGAGATCTATCAGTTATAGCTCCTTTATTCTAGCAAAGTCCCGTGGTAAAGAATGGTCAAAGTGGTAATAAATGGGGGAACTACAGACTATTTTTGCACTTAAGGTCCAAATAAAGTTCCTTTTATTTTGCTCATAACTGAACAAATTTGAACGTCAATATTATTTTAAAATGCTACCCCTATCTTGCTATTTAGAAGCAGATTTGTAGCTCCACACATATATTTGCATGTGTATGGATATATGCCCTTTTAAAGGGACACAAATTCAGTCCTACAGCTGTGCAGCTCCTACATTATGTAATCAGCCCCAAGCTCTGAGGGTGATCTTGCCTTTTATTAATCTGAAAGCCAAAAGCCTGCCCTAAGCTAATCATGTGGGTTGAAATTCTTCTTACCCTTACTTCATGTATTTTTAGATTCAGACTCATAATTTGCCTCCACGGCTGCTGGTCATTTCTGGAGGACAGTCAATGCCTCCTGTCTTACACCTCTGTCCAAGGCCAGAAGTCTCTCTCAGCAGGTACCCAAACTCTGTATAAAATACAGAGGCAAGTACATTACTAACTTAGACTGGACTCATATTTCAGAAGACTACAATTATTGAGGTGAATCCTGCCTATCTAGGTTTGCTGTGTCAATATATACAGTTTGTGCCATGTGGAAAAGGAATGCTACAGCAAACATCACCCTTGTACTATCCCAGAACTTCATAATACAGCCATGTGAAATTCTTTTCCTGAGATTTTTTGTCTAAACTTTAAATATTTGACTCATGTTTAAATAATGTCTTCAGCATTGGGCAGGCATTTTTAATAACTGTATACAAGTAAATTTTTAAATACCTCAGAGGCTCACCTCTTCTGCTAAAAATATTGATTAGGTCTCCAACAACTTACTGTAAAGCAAAGGCAATTATTGTAACAAATGCATTCAGCTGAGAGCAAAGACAGTGAGATTAAATATAATTATCTTGTCTCAGAGTCTAAACCCTTGATTTTAAATCGGTAATTAGCTTTTTGTTGGCCTCCAGAAAGTTACATTTCTGAAAAAAAAAGGAAACAACATCATGATTTTCTTTACTTAAGTTTCAGTCCCTGATGCAATTGCATTAATGCAGTCTATAGCAAAATTGCCACCTGTGCAGCAAAGACTCATTATGAAAGACATGTGAAAAAAGAAATATATCATTATTAATTTGATATTGTCACCACCACTGCTTCTTGGGTATTAGGGTATAAATAAGTTAGGTATGGTCATTCACTTATGTTCATGCTTTTGGAGATAGGATATTTAAAAGCTCAGTACTGTCTATTCAGCAACTGATGTCAAGATTTTTTTAAATTAAAGACTTCATTTGATATACATTTTTTTCTCATTTTATTCATGCACAAAAAGGGAGCAACATAAGAACCTTACACTGATTGATTTTTTGCAAATGACTAAAAAAATCTTGGCTTGGAAACTTGGGGAAATAATGTGTGTCATTTACATAAATTCTGCCTCTGTCACAAAACAGTAAAAGCTTTCCTGACTTTTTCACTTCCAATCTGGATTAAATTCAGATCAGACACAAGTCTGGGTAGGCAGCATCTTTTCTATTTCTTCTTCCCTAGAAGAAGCTGACTAACTCTACCTGGATTCTTTGTCAATCCTTAGTGACAGCAGCCCTGGTAGAGAGAACATGCAGGAGATCATGCTGTAAGGTTTTCGAACATGATGGCTTTCACTTAATTCTTAAAAGAAAGAAAGAATATTTTATTTAAAAGTGCCTAGTGTTAACGCAATATATCCCTGTTCTGTCAGACTGCAACATTATTGGCATTAGGGCCCCGTTTTCTTAGCACACACTGACATAAAGTACTTTCCAAAATATAATTTTAAAGTGGTTACCTTCTCCTCTGTTCTCCAGTGAATCTTATATAATAACTTAATGTTAAAGAGGAAAGCCAATAACATCTTTATCCTTTCCACATAAATCTTTTTTTTTTTTTTTATTTACAAGAATAAAAATCATGTCTTGGTGTTCCTGTTGACATGGGAATGTTTTTGAAAATACATTTTAAACTGTAAATTTTAGTGTTTTCAATAAATGCTGAAATGCAGACAGAAGTGTTTTCTGTTGGTACACCCTAAGAACCCTTGCACCCTGTACCCTTCACAACCTTGCTAGATAATAACACTGCTGGAAGATTTTTAATATGTGTTTGACTTAATTCATTTTGCTGCAAAAACAATGTAAATGTTCATTTACCAATCTTTGTTTATGGCTTCTTTTTTGTAACCCTGGCTCAGGAATTAGTATTTTCTTAATTCACAAACAATCAATTTTGTTATTGCATACTGGGTGCTTCATAAGTAAGTAGCATTTGGGTTATACTGCATTGCTCTGAGTCCAATTGACGCTCTAGAAATAGTCACTCCCCTGTACGTATTGGTCAATGGGCAGCAAGACTCATCAGACTTCACCCCGTGGCCATCAGTCTATGATTGCTTCCTGGTTTGTCCTGCCTTCATGTTAAGTTTTGCTTCCTTTTCAGTTTCACCATAAACACCAGTGAAAATTTCCCTGCCTATGCATGTATTTTATACTAGGCTTTCATTTAATAAACTCAAAAATGTCAGGATTCTGAATGTGAACTGAAAAAACATATTGAAATGACATTCTGTTGGAGTGAGTTCAGAGGCGAGCCACAAAGATAGTCAGAGGGCTGGAGCACCTCCCCTATGAGGACAGGCTGAAAGAGTTGGGGTCATTCAGCCTGGAGAAGAGAAGGCTACAGGGAGACCTTACAGCAGCCTTCCAGTACCTGAAGGGGGCCTACAGGAGAGATGGGGAGTGACTCTATCAGGAAGTATAGTGACAGGACAAGGGGTAATGGTTATAATCTGAAAGAGGGTAGACTTAGATTAGATATTAAGAAGAAATTTTTTACTGTGAGGGTGGTGAGACACTGGAGCAGGTTGCCCAGAGAAATTGTGAATACCCCATTCCTGGAGGTGTTCAAGGCCAGGTTGGATGAGGCTTTGAGCAACCTGATATAGTGGGAGGTGTTCCTGCTCATGGCAGGAGGTTTGGAAATGGATGAGCTTTGAGGTCCTTTCCAACCCAAACCATTCAACGATTCTATGATTCTATGATTCTTTCCTTAAAACAAATGTGAACTGTTTATATGCCCGTGGATTAGCGAAGAGTGGTAAACCAGCTACTGGTTCATAATGGCGTTTTACTAAAACCTCCAACCCTTCACAGGAGTGTGGCCAACACAGGGACTCTGCATGTGTTAAGGTCTGCAGAGTGCTCTTGTATTGACTTGTGCTCTCAGCCTGTCTCCTGTCTCTTTCCCACACTGCTACAGACAAGGCAGTGCATCCTAATGTCTTGCCTTGCAGCCCTTAGCCTGCTTCCAGCTGCTCCATGCTGCTCTTTGGTATTGAGGTTGGTCCTGCACAAAGGCTCATTTTTCTATAACCTGAGAGCCATGTCTCCAGTGCCCACTGCTGCAGCTGGGGAAGACCTGAATTGCACAATCTGCTTACCAGCAAGAGACACGGTCTGAATTCTTGGAAAGACCTAACTCCTTGGAACTCAGTGAATATTCAGGGCCAATTAACACATGTTGGTTTTTATTAGGGTCTGGCTTTAGTATGGGACATCTGTCAGAAGAGGGTCACATAGCAGGCAGGTCACAAACAGCACACAATTTAAATGCCCTTCAGTACTGTCCTATTCAGGCAAAACCACATTAGGACATAGGCTTGACTAAAATGAAGAGAAATAATTTTGTTTTCCCTTTTCCTCTGAGAAAGAAAAAAAAACAGTAAAAAAACCCACATTTGTTGAGGGAAAGGCTTGAGTAGGAAAGGAAAAAAAAAATCACATTAAATAAAATTGCTTTAGAAAGACTGAGACAAAGGAAGGACTGACCAAGCAATGGTGTTTTAGAACTGGGCATTTAGTTCTAGAAGTACCCAAGTCAAAGCTGGAGGACCAAGGAAAATCAACAAATTATGGGAGAAAGATCCCATACACCTTGTAGGATATACTCAGGAAAGGTCATGATGAAACTGAGAAAGGAAAATTTGTGTGATCATATTTGTTGCCATTTGCCTAAACTTCCCCCTTGCCTAAGACTATGTGGATCCCACAGAAGAGTCACCAGCAGAGTGGCAGGGGAGAGTGCCCTGTTGCAGGGAGCTCAAACACCACTCTACTGGTGAACAAAAATAGTGTAACAGGGAATAACGGTGGATGCAAGTGGTGTGATGGGGCATAACAGTGACTCAGACAAGCAAACCACATAGAGGCAGCAATGTAGCCCTGCATCTTGATGGAGAGAACTGTCAGCTGTGTGGGTGGGGTCCTTCTTGCCTCTCTACTTCACCAAAACAATGTGAGTGGGTCCAAGCTCCTGATTCAATGTCTTGAAGAGAGCTGTTCTTGTCTTGCATAGGTTTAAATCAGTGCAAGACCAGTAACCTAAAAGAAATTGTTCCTAAACGAGTTCAACACAGGTGAAAAAAGGATTAGTTCATGATATTGTCCATAGCAAATCATGGCAGCAGAGCCCATGAGAGGGACTTTTTGTTTTCCCTTTAACAAACTTTGCAGTGTTTCTTTTTATTGTTACATTGCCTTCTTCTGCAACTAGTGGATAAGATGGCAGAATTCCTGCTCGTTTAAGCATTGTGTATAAATGTTGTGTAAAATAATCTTTTCCTGAGGTCCAGAAGGCTTTTTCTCCTGTCTGCAAGCAACTCCTCTCCAGTTTCTAATTTTGAGTATTTGTTAGAAATGTTTTTACGTCAGCTGGCAAGGACAATCCTATCCACAGTAGAAGGAAATGTTCTCTTCAAAAGCGTTATGGAAAAACAAAAGGGAAATAAGCATTGAAATAAAGCACTTAAAAATATGCTACAGAGTCCTTGTTGTGTCTTTCCATCATCTTCAAATGATGTAGACAATTATTAAAAAAATCCAAATAATATATCCTTAGGCAGACAACTACAACCTCTTGGGACTTGTCAGATGTGTTTACAAATGTATCATAATAGTTATCTTGCCTTTTCCTGTCTCTGGTTTTGTGAGTTCATTTACATTTGTTTTAATACTGATACTCAAAATAGCTGCCAAAACCAAATACTCAAGGACATGGTAATTCTCTCTTTTGCATCTTGTATGGCTTTTTATAAAAAGATAAAATTGATTTTCAGATACAACATGCTATTACAGCAAAGCTTCATCTTGAAGAATTTCATTATAGTTGAATGGAGCATAGTTATTCTCTGATATGAAGCTCTGTTCTGAGAGGTACACGTAATGTTATGGTTTTCCCAACTCTAGACACTCAAAAATCACAGCTTAAATCCATCCACACATCCACAATAATAAAAATGGTAGCATAATTTTTTTATTATTATTTTTTTTCTCTTGGTTTTGAGGCTGTGTGTGCTCATAGCACATTTTCAAACTATTCTTTTCAGTTGAGAGTACTTTTTTTTAGTTTTTAACTAGAAACCAGAATTATGTTTTTGATTCTCATCTCCAAGAGCTGAGGTTTAAGATAATGCATTAAAGAGAGGAAGGCCCCAGATAAATTATGGGAGCTTGGATCACACATGTAAGAAAACCATGGAAGATGAAGCATGTATCTCTATACTACAAAATAAAACTGTGGCACCAAGAAAATAACACAAAATTTAAAGAAGGAAAGTTAGATATTACTAGCTGATCTTTAAAAAGAATTGCGCAAACATTCAGAGTGACAATGCTTGACTGTTCAATTTAATAAAAGCAGTAAGAAATATGTTTCTCATTTCAATACCTCTTCCTATTCATACAGGCTAATTCTCACTATGTCAGTGGCTCATTTCTTCACTTACAGGATGAACCTTCATTTTTGTTGATGTATTATATTGAACAATATGTGTCTTCTGTTAATATTCAGAAACTCGTGGTTGCCAGGCATCTTCCTTAAAGAAAAAAACTTAGTATTTTCTTTTTAATTAAAAAGTTGTCTTCGATATGAATAGTTGTCATAAGCTACTGCCATTACCCAAGGGGTAATGTTTCCAAAGATCATTATGGAATTATTCAACAAGAAATCCCATATCTGTATTTATTGAACACTATATGGAATACATGTTGCCAAGGAGACAGTTCTCTAGTGAGGCCCCCAAAGAGAGGGATATATATATTGTATATTGTATAACAGTACTGGAAAACTTTGGAGAATTTCTACAGTTTCCCATTGTATTCTGTGAAGAAATGAGACAACCACTTTTATCATTGGTATAATCTGCTTTTATTGCTGTAATACTCGTCTTTTGCCTTCAGTTTTTCCATGGTGTCTGTCGCAGACATTTGACTCATCTCAGTAACTGAGCTGCAATTTTTTGATGAAGAAACAATGTTTCTGGAGAAATCTAGGCAGCTCTCAGTGAGCAGCAGGGGCAAAGGCAGAGTATGTATGGCCCTTTGCTATGAATTTTGCTAAGCATGGGTTTGCATTGTGTGTTCTGTAGTGAGGGCAGCAGCGAGGTCTGTCCTCAAGTGACCCAGTATGGAAAGGGAATAACCTGAATTAGGTAACTCAGGGTAGCTGGAAAAGCAACTGCCCTGTCACACCCTTGTGCATCACCCTTGTCTTACTGTCTCATCTTAACCACAGCTGATCACTTGCAAAGTCTTGGGTGAACTGGACAGATCTCAGTGTAATGAATCTGGTCTTGATCAGTGCCTTTGGGCTATTTCTTAAAAATCTGAAATATGAAACGTAACTGTTAACTTCACAGTGTGTAGGAATTTTCACTGTGTGATTGACTAAAACAGAGTTCATCAAAAATACTCCCAGCTTTGCATGTTTAAGCATGGGAAAATAGTGGGAAGGTATCTCACTGTGTTTTCCTCTCTTTCCCAGTTCTTCTTTGGCTACTGCTGTAATATACAATGAAGTAGTAACTTTACAGAAATATTGCGTTTTCAAAGAAAACCCCCAAAGAATGTTTTTTAGCGATGGGATTCATTATTTATTCAAAGCAAAACTAATGTAATGGTGTCTCCAAAGGTGATTCAGTTGATCTTAAGATAAATACTTAAGACAATTGCCCTCTAGAAATGTCATTCATTTCCTACTGACCCCTGAGAGAGGTTAGTTTATGTGCCTAGTTTTTAACAGTCTAAATTAAATCAGCAGAATGTTTCCCTAGATGGCTGTGTTATAAAGGTCGTCTTTTTGATGTCTCATTATACTCATTGGCACCAGAAGAAGCCTTGAGTTCAGTTTGAAGATAGAAAACCAGTCCTACTATAAACCTTAAAAAGATCTCTCAATTATTTAAAAAAAATAAAAGCTATCACCATTTCCTTTGTCTTCAGAAGACTAAAAAGGCTTCAGATTTTCTGTTATATAAAGCTCTAATAATTGATGCAAGTGCATTTAATTGTCCTTTTGCTTCTGTTTATCTGTTTTTCTCAGCATTTTACCTGAAAATCACTCTAATGGAGAACTGGGCAGAAAAATATATTTGGCAGAAAACTGTGGATTGTCAGAAAACTCTAAACTTGATAAAGAAAACCAAACAAAAATGAAGGAAAATATAAGAGACAGAAATGTCAACACCTGCTGCTCCTTCACCAAGATTATTTCCAATACATCATTGGAAATAATACACCATTGGGGACATGGAGCTGAAATTTATAAAGTTGCATTTAAAAGGAACAAAATACTTCAGATGCTATTAAGAAGCATATGTGATAAGAAAGATTAAAAAAACTACTTTCATTATATAAAGATATTTCATTATGTACAGCTACAAAGTCATAATGAGTCAGTTTCTACCTTAACTCTAAGTGAAGAAGAAATCAAGAAAATTTAAGCAGAGCCTTAAGTGTCTTGGACTGCCTGAAAAAATATCATAGATTAAATTGCTACTGAATTTCTCACCTTTTCAGATGCTTGTTTAGACACTGAAGAAATCCCCAATGTGGGAAAGTACTTGTAGCTCTTCAGTAAGACAGAAGACGAGACATCTCTACTACCTTTAAAATTTTGGGTTTTTTTCTAGATAAGTTTCTTCCGCCAGCTAAAGTAAGAGACAATATTGACCAACACCTGAAGAGATTCGAGCAATGTAGGAGAGAGTGAGTGGTTCTCTTCAAACTCTATTTCCTACCTTACATTACATATTCTTGTTTCTTGGTCTCTGTTCCTTAATGTCTCTCACAGGAACTTTAGTGTGAATGAAGGAATTCGGTTGCACTTAGAAAATCTGAATTTAGTTCCCAGATCTGCCAGCAATTTCTCTGTGTGTACACGAGCAAGCCACCTAAGAGTCGAGGTTCAGATACATTACACTTGCATAAATCTTCAGAGCTCAGTTTTGAAGACCTTGAGACAGTTTGCCTGTATAGGACATGCTTGGGACAATTGTTCTTCCCCCCTTTGTGTTGTAAGATAAATATTTGTATGGTTCCTGAAGGCTTTAGGAAGTGTCTAACAGCAAATAAAAGCCATGCATCTATCTGGTGATAATGAGAGTCACAATCTGGTTCTTTTTCAAGGCAAATAAGCCCTAATAAACACAAGGGTGATTGACAAATGTTTCTTTACTACGTACGCTAAAATTATCAGAGGTTTGTTCTTGTTTTGACATCAGTAAGATAGTACATATCTCTGTATCTGGTAATAAACATAATAAATGGTCAAAATTATGCCTTGTTTAAGTTTTCCTGCATTTTCCTTTCCTTTTCCTTTCACCTTTCTGCCTAGGAAACATTTAATCAAGTAAAGTAAAAAAGAAAGTTCAAAAGTATTTGTTCCCGGCAGTAAATTTCGTTAAATTTTTAGAAGACATCAGTGAATGCATCGAACCCAACCTCAGAATGCATTCTAATTAAATATTTGTCTGTACGAAATACGACATATCACCATATACTTATCATCGTAACAGACCTTCCTCAGAATCACAACTACTACTAGCTATGATGAGTGTTATAAGGTTATTTTTGGATTACAGCAAAAAGAAGGATAATTATTTTATATTGTTAAGGAAAATTTACTAATTTATGAATCTTAAATCAAAATAGTACATTATGTAGGAATTTTAATAAATGGATAAATGTCCTTCATTATCTTTTAAATTTGTGGTTTTTTTAAGAAGACTTTCATATTTGTTCTGTCTCATCATAATAGCTTGTCTGACACATCTGTCACTGAACTTCTAATAACTTTTGAGCCTATTGACTGATTTCAGACAAATCTGACACAGAGGTGGAAATTTAATAAAGAAATTCTCAAGTAACTAGTTAAAATCTGTCTGGGGAGAGGAGTATGTGTCCTAATGAAAGGAAAATTACTATATGAACTTATATCTGATTAGGTACCAAAGAATTAAACCAGGAAAGAGCCCTTAGAAATCCCCAGATTCATGGAAGGATTCAGTCAAATTTGTCCCCTTCTTCATGTCAAATTCAACTGATGAAGATAATAATGATGAGCTCTGAGAAGAGAAACACTTGATTAGCCCCAGTGCTTATAGAACAATGTTTTTGTTCCCTCAAAGTCTATGTGTGTTTGCACCCTGATAAGGGGACAGTAAAGTCAAGGTAAACTCAGTTACCATAGCTGAGGACCCTGTATGGTTTCTGCCTTTGAACCATCATTGACTTCTTGCAGTTTCAGACTCAAACACCTCACTTGATTAAAATCAGGTTTTGCTAATGAATTCTTCTTGCTTGAAGAAAGTTTTCTTTAATCTTAACCTAGATTGTGTTAGAAATGCTGAAATTAAATGAGATGAGCTTTGAAGGCTCTTAAACCTTCACAAGATTACACTGGATTTTACACATGCATGAAATGCAATGGCCCAAGATATGCAGCAAGTCTAACTTGATTATTTAGAGATCTATTCTTGCTTTAATTTTTACAACTTTAGGAGCTAAAAGTGGCCTTGACTGTGTCTTGCAAGTGATTAGTACAGAATATGTGAAAGAGCTCCATTCTTTTCTGATTGTAGAAGACTACAGATGGCACTTATTCCAGGATCCTTAACTTTTTATCTACTAAGCAAAGACCAGCTATCCACGTAGTTATAAACAAATGTAGGAAGACAATTTAAATGACCTTGGCACCCATGATTTGAGCCAGCTAACACTAGTGTGCATTCACAATGGAGGTTAATGTCTGTCTAATGTACACAAAAGAAGACCAGGACACTGTAGTTGGAGTGCCAGGGATTAAAACACCCAAAATCGGGGTTGCAACAGTGCAATGGGCAAAATCTTCTTAAATGAATTTAACCTGAATGAACACAGCCATTTGTGGTTAACATATGCCAACTCCAACATTTGAATTCATTTTCACTTCTTGATTCTTTCATACTTCAATTAATAAGGAAAATTTAAAAAAGTTTTCGAAAGTATCAGAACATTTTGCCTATTTTGGCTTACTATAGTGAAAAGCTGACAAAAGTTATAATAGAAACCTGAAACCATTGGCCATATGTACTGTAAGACCTACATTTCCTGTGAATAAGAATGAAAATGGATCAGATGTGAATGATCAGCTGAGAAGAAGAGGAAGCAAATGGATAAAAGTGTGTTTTGCTTTCTTTTATTAGATGGCCACACATACCTATATTTAATGGATTTTGGTTATTAATATTTAAAAAAATCAGGTTTTGTTAGTGTATATATATATCCTTTTTAATATGTAGTCAGTTATTTTAAAATAGTCATGTATTTTTACTTATTTTATATATATTATTTAAAAGTTTATATATATACTTAAATAACATTACAAGATTATTTAGTATAATAATAACTTCTAATTTGTAGCTGTAATACATATATAGCTCAAGCACTTTTGACAGTCTTTAGCTGGAGCACAGATGGTAAAGCACCTTACTACATATTTCTTGATTTTATGATACTGTTAGTAGGTGTTGCCTCTTTCCTTCTTACACTACACTACTTCTGCAAAGGCAACAATATTTTTATCTCATAATAATCTTTGGTGGAACCAGGTGTTCACAGCAAACTCCAAAGGACCACTTTGGGTTAGCAGAGATAGTTTGTAGAAGTTTCTAAGGATCTTGTAAAAAAAGTTCAGATTAAATATCTGGAGGAAGCCTCAATCTTCTTGCTCAGAGCTCTGCTAGCAGTAGTTAGAGAGTCCTTGTAAACAAGTAATAAAGAAACTAGTTTTTTTAGAAGCAGGCAGCCCTTTAATGTCACTACCCAGCATATCTGAAACATGGTGGCAAGGAAGAAAGCTGCTGAGAACAAAGTATATGACTGTAGTAGCAGCAACACAAACCAGCACTTAGAGACTAAGTAGGTGCCTCATATGATAGGAAATGAGATAATTAATAGAAATAGAGCTCCAAACCGAGGACAGTAGAAAAAGTATTTGAATTCCGTCACCTCAAAGTGAAAGAGTGCCTATGGTGATTGTTTATCAGAAAGCAAAACCAATACAAGTGAGAGTGTTGAGAAAACTTGTTATTATATGTAATTTTACAAGCATTAAAAAATTCCAAATATTTGTCAGGAATATGTCACGGAACTTGTGCCTCCTCCTCTGCTTTGGGGCAGATTGGTCAGAGAAACAAATTTAAACCTCAAGAATAATCTGCAAGTAAATCATGTAAGTGAAACATTCAGAGAAATGGGTACACTAAATGTGGATGCTCAAAATGAAGGAATTCACAGGTCTGGACAGAGGCTGAAGGCTGATGAAAGCAGGCAATATAGAGCAATATATGTTCTACAGAAAGTAATATGGGAGTATGAAGGAAGAAATATCAGCTTCTGGGCAAAAATACAAGAGACCAAAAAAACCTACCTTCTTTCTACCCAATTAATTGCACAGCTTCTTCAGGAGGAAGAAAGTAACTGAGAAGGTCAAAACTGCATCTGGAAAGAAGGCTACTTGTGATGTGATTTGAACACCTCTTGCCAGACAGCTACTGTGCTTGCTGTGATGCAAAAAGAAGAATCATCTTAAGGTGTTGCCTGACAACAACTGTATGTTATTTTTTTTTTTTATTTTGAGGAAAAAGGTGAAAGAAGTGAGAAAGTTTTAAATAGTTCTTTTTCTGAAAAATGCAATGAAAGAACAAGGGGGAAAAGGTAGCAAAAGTGGTTTTGAAGAAACAGTAGTTTTGAGAAAAGAACAAGTGATGATATAGCAAACATGAAAAAACATCAATAAGCAGAGATATAGCGGAAGTTTTGGAAGACTGAACCTATCTGACCTGAAAAATAACGTAAGCTAACTGTTGCAGTCATGATAAAATTTCAATAAGTACACATGTAATTATAAGAGGAACAAAAATTAAGTTAAGAGCTCATGTATTTCACAGAAATTATGATAGTCTACAAATTCCTTAACAGTAGTGCTTATTTCTCCTTATTCTGTACAGTGGTCACTCATGCTTAATAAATGCTTTCTGGCAAGAGTAACATGGTAGGTTCTAAAGGGGATTTTAGCTTTCAGTGGCTTTTTTTTTTTTTTTTTTACAAGACAGTCAAATTATAGTTAAAGGATTCATAGAATTTAATTGCGTTTCTTTAGAGAAATTCCACTTACTAAGTAGCAGAACTGCAACTGAAAAGTAATTCAGGGAAATCAGCAAGAAGGATGAAAGTAAGTTTGTCTTGGGTTCACATCTCTTGCTAAGCATATTATTTTGTATATGTCACACATACAAGTACACATTTTAAGAGTTTAAATAGCTTTCTGTTTCAAACACCAACTGAAGAGTTTGCTTAACATTCTTACATTTGGAGAATGAAGTTGCAAGGAAGCCCTTGAGTTTGATTTTTTGGAAAACAGAAGGTTGCTCTCCCAAATTCCACAGCTCTGCTTCTAAAATGTCAATTGCCAGCAGCCTTGTTCATCCCACTTTGTTCATCCCATAATACATCTTTTTGTTTCTCCACAAATTAAATTATCATTCATGAATTTCCCTCTGAATTAGCTTCCCACAGAGATCCTTATTATAACAAATGTGGTTGTTATAACTAATTTTAACAATTTAGTCTATAAATTGGTAGAAAGTACTTTACATTTTTCTGTTAGTGAGCAGAAATTATTTTTAAAGGGAATTTAAATGTATGACATATACTGCATGCTGACTGGCTGATAAAGTTTTGCATATCTGCCATTACAGTACATTAAGCATGTAATAATGCAGCAAATAGGACTGTTAACAGCAGACCTGAATGTGAATTTGAAAGAACTAAGACTGAAGAGAAAGAAAGAATACTTCTGAGAAAAAAATAGAATTATGTTGATATGTTAGGGTACATGCAAATGTATTCTAATAAATATTGAGAATTCAAAGAAAAACTGCTGCCAGAAGTGTGGAAAAACTGTCTTATTAAGGCATACAGTGCTTACCCTGCAGGCAATTCCAAATGATATGGAAGATATTATGCTTTATTTACAGATAGATAGATAGACAGACTGATATATCTGTGTTTTAAGTTATTCTTTAAGACTGGAAATTATTAAAATGGATATTGTTTATTTTCTCTCTTAATGTATCCCTAAACTGTCAGGGAATGGTCAAGCAGGAGCAGGTTGCTCTGGGGCCAGGGCAGGCAGCACTGTGACCAACAAAAAGTTGCAGCCATGCAGCATCTGCACAAGGTAGACAGAGCAGAGATGGTGGCATTGGCTGAGGGCAGCTGTGGCCCAGCTGTCATCCTCATGCCACTCTTTCCCAGGAGATGGTGTCGGGCTGCTTAAAGGCATCATCACAAGGCATGGGCAGCCAGCTGCCTTGGTGCAGCAGGAGACTGAAGAGCTTACTGGTGTACTCGGAGTCCTGACACAGCCAATCTCTTTCTCTTGTCTTTCCCCACGTCTCTCTTCTAGTTTACACAATGCAGTGTTTTCTTTCTTTTGTGTGTAAATCACGAACCACACTTTTTTCCTCTAAACCTCTGTTTCGGTTTAAAAAAAACAGGTGTCATGACTTTGTTTTTTTACTTGTCAGTACCATAAGAATTTCCATCTTTGGGTTAAAAAAATGCTTCGGAATGTTGTTTTTTATGAGGTAAAATGCCTTGTAAAGATGGACATCGGGCATTTATACGACACTACCCTTTTCTGAATAAACAAAATAAGCTCATGATTGTGCCTGGGATCGGAGCACTCCAAAGTCAGAAGAATTTCCAATCTTAATAATCACTTTTTTTATTCTCTAATTCTTTGCTCGTTCATTTAGTTGAAATGGGATTAATAAACATCAAGCAAATTCATGGTTTTTAGATCCTCAAATATCTAAACTGCTCTCTTAAAACCAAAAAAAATTAATATTGTTAGTTCACAAATATATCAAGAGATTATTTTTAAAGCAGGTATTACACAATGCCACCTTGATCATACCGAGATTCTGCTTCTCTGAACAAAATATTGACAATATTCATGAACAGAAAGACTGTATAGCTAGGTATCTTTACCCAAAATGGTTCCTGCCATTTGGACAGGAATATTCCAAACAACTAAAAAAATTAATTGAGTGATACCTTCTGACATTCTTATGAAAAGTACATTTTCATTACTTCAGTAATTTTTGGTTTGACACCACCACAGAAGATCACTTGAAGGAGAACTTTTTAATGTCAGAGTAATTTTGTCAAAGTTTTATTTAACACAACACAAGCAGTCTAGATTAGTCTCTCTGGCCTATGATGGAAACAAATTTCTCAAAGCTCTCTGGAACACAATGTGAAACAGAGTCCAAACAGAGCAACACAAAAATCTGTCGGTTGAAACACGTACAAATGCCAAAACAATATCTTTCTTTTACTTTAAAAAACTCACTGAGTTCACCCAGTTTGAATCTGTTCTTTTTGTGCAAGTTGTAGCTATAAAAGCTAGGAAACAGCTATTTTTTCAGGAACCTGAAGTCATCACTCAGCTGTAAATGACAGTCCACCGTAGGGGAGGTTGGGTGTGGAACATTTTACTGCAACGATATCACTACTCATGACATTAAAAGTTCTTTTAAGGTCATTAAAATAATCTCCTGATGGAAACCTAATATACATACCCTCTGCTCTCTAGGAATAGTTGGTTTCCATTTTAGACTATTTTTTTTTCAATTAGGCTGCATAAAAAGTAGGACACCAGACAGCAGAAACATTTTTCTTTTCAGGAATGAGGTCTTGGCACATTTTGAAGAGATCAGTGACTAGAGAGACATAAAGTTAGTTCTGTTACACAATCTGAACTTCTGCTTCCCAATTTCAGCATCCATTTTTTTATTTGCTCTTTATTTAATACTCAGAATTAGACTGAATGTCACGTGTTCATGTAAAAGGTTCATACTGTTATTTAAAAGGACTGCTGCTTAAAGTGCACTAATTGTGAAATCACATCACTGTGCCTGCAAATAGCTAAAATAAAAGCAGAAAGCTAGGCAGAAAAAAATATGTCATTTTAGACAGAAATGAAATGTTAGTTAAGAACTCTTAGATGCTATCGTTGAGAGGAAATATCCTCGTGTCCTGTGCCCCTGAACAGGAGCAATTGCCCTGATACATTTTTGAAAACTTTACCCAGCAACAACATTGTACTAGCTAGAAAAAACTTAATATCTCTTTCCATTTCCTCTCCAGGTATTAAGGGTTATTATATAGAGAATTAAATGGCATACTGTCTAGAAGTACTGAAAATCCAATCTCAATATATACAAATTTACTAAAACAATATATACAAAATTACTAGCTATTTAGAGGTAACACATTTATATATATATATATCTATCTGTATACACACACATGTGTATATACACACATATATATGTATTTGTGTATACACATACACACACACAGATGCAAAAACTGGGAAGATTTTTAAAGGCAAAGAGGCTGGTTTTGTACTCAGTTTCTAACAAGGATCAATAAAACTTACCTGGGCATCTGAAATCAAATTTGTGCATTTGAAAAATCTTCTCCGTAAAGATAATTTTCAGAGTTAATATTCAATAGAATGATCCTGTATTCTCGTTGGTTGAAAGAAAAGGGCTCAGATTCTGCTTCAGCACCTATGCTGCGTAACTATTAAAAAAGAAAAGTCAAACAAATTGTGTTCCATTTGCTGTGCTGTCTCTTCTCTACTTATAACTATAATATCTTTATCACTGATGACCATATCTTTTAACTTCCCATAATTTTGTCCTAATTACAGTAACACATTTTAAGACATTTAATATGAAAGAAATCAAGGCATAAATATGCCTGTTAGGTCATGGTTCTCTTACCAATTTTTAGAAGAGGAGGGGGAAGGGTTTAGTTAAATTAATTAATTAATATTGTACTCTGATAATAAACAGTAAAATTAGAGAAATAGTTACAGAGTCAATCTATTTGTTATTATTTTTCCACAGTAAATCACTATGAATTGCATTTTATAATGAAAATATAATACGTTTTGTAGTCACTTTGTGAGAACTGAGTATTTAGCAACAAAACATCTTGTTAAAATATCTTGGGTTTCAGATGAAAAATAAACAAATGTACTTTACTGACAAGGGAGGCAGTTCTTATCTCACAGCTTCAACTAATAATCTCTTCTTGATACTGAAGTCTGGACATCTTTTCTTCCCTAGGACAACATTCCTCAGTTGTCCAGTGTCAGAATGGCTCCCATCTATGCCACAGACTGTTCTTATGGTATTTTTCAATCCTTCTGTACGTACTGTCATTTTCTATCTGTCCAAATCCCGTATCTCCTTATGCCACCCCCTCTTTTTCAACTTGATCTTTTCTGC
This sequence comes from Syrrhaptes paradoxus, assembly GCA_013400615.1. Lineage (NCBI taxonomy): Eukaryota > Metazoa > Chordata > Aves > Pterocliformes > Pteroclidae > Syrrhaptes > Syrrhaptes paradoxus. The sequence continues at coordinate 40,350 of VZTO01012556.1, forward strand.
CTTCGATCCTGGTTTAGGTTTTGTTTTTCCAAGCTTTTAAAATTCTTCCTTCTGCATTTCCTCACTACTGTTTCCTTATCACTTCTTCCTACATCTTCTCCCATCTTTTCTATCTCTTCTCTAAAACCAAACCAAGTTCTGGTCCCCTCATAGATGGACTCCTGTCCCGATCCACATGGTCTTCCTGTCCCTGCTTCCCATGTTTACATAGAAAACTGTTATTGCCTCCAACCAGCTACTGTCATGCTTCAGTCTATGTTGGTGGCTCAACCTTTCTTGCTATGTCCCTACTTCATTTCAAGCATGTACAAGTTGTCTTGGTCTCTCCACTTCCTGGCTCTTGAATTTCCACTTGAATTTGCTCATCTTGAACTGAAATTGCCCTTATTTTCCCTTATGGAAAGCAGTATTTTTTCGTACTGCTTTGTCTATCACACTTTCTTCTTTAAGCCTCCAACCTCTTTCCCTACTTATAATTTCTGCTGTTGCAGAACACGAGTCTTCTCTTCTGTTTTTCTTTACTCCAACCTGCTGTTAACTGGGCCAGACTAATCCCACCTAATTTTGAGGTGGGATTTAAAAGCTAGCATGCAACCTGAGCTGTTCATCCTACTTTTTTTTATTCTGAAGTTAAGAAAGTTAACCAGTTAAATTAGTCAGTTTCAGAGACTGATTCATAATGCTTATGTATCTCAACATTGGAGGACATAATCTGTAAATGAGATTACTTTTCTATATTAACTATCAGAGGAGTTTACACAGCTAGATTAGTTTATACAATTAATTTTAAATGGTTAAAATTTACCTTTCTAATATATATTCCATTGTGTTTTCATCTCCTGTCTTTTCCTTTTATGATCTCCTACACTTTTTTTGCATAGAGTTCTGTGTAAAATATTTTTAACTTCTAAATTAAGAATTTTAAATAAATTAATGACTAATTTCTCATGAGTCAAATTATTTTCCTGGTAATATAATTGATTATACTTTTTTATTTTACCATTACTGAAAACACTTTTTTTGCTGTATTACCTTTGGCTTCTCACTGTTGTTATTAGGCTGATGATCAAGATAGTTGAAAAGTGTATGTGTCCCATAATGAGGATGGTTTTAATTCAGGTCTAAATATACAGTTGCTAACCAGGAATAAACAATGTCCACTATTAGTAGCAGAGGCTGGACAAATAAGACTAGGAGTTGGTATAAACTCACAGTCATTCAGACTTGAGGGGAAAAAAAAAAAGAGAAGGGAATCTAGCTGTTCTAGACATGACAAAAAACCCTCTAGACAGCAGTAAACTCAGTTTGCTGATTATGTTAGATGTCTATGGGCAAGAAATATGAGGTATAAATAATTAAATCTGTAAGTCTTACTATTTGATCAGCAGAATGACCTATTGGCATAATATACAGTTCATTACATAACACACTCGAATAATTCATAATACGCAATTAGTATAATATTAATGTTAACAATTTTAATAAAATACAAAAATATAAATTATGTATTAATTAATAGTTTTTATTTATTAACAGATATTGATATAAAATATTAAAGCACACAAAATTTAAAACCAATACAATCAATATTTATATTAATGTAAAAGTTCAGAAACTGAAAAGGGAAGGAGTGTTGCCGTCTAGTTCAAAGACACGTCTTCTCTGAAGTCCAGAATGTAGATGGATACACAGAGATCTGGTGCATAACAGTAAAAGACTAAAATTTAAACATACTAAGGATTGTCTTATTTTGTAAAGAAGGATGAAAATTCTCTGAATCAGGGGACTGAGTGGTTTTACAAGGATGTTAAATGGTCATATGTTGGGAGAGAAATTTTGAAACTATTCAGTAGGTTCACGGAAGGAGCTGGGGATTTGATAAAGTAGAGAATGCAATGAAAGAATGTTTTCTTCTTCTCACTACAGAGTAATTGGCAAAGGCTGAATGCAACTTGGGCAATGGTGGCCCTGAATCATTGAGATAAGAGGAAAAATGAGGAAAAAGTGTAATAAACCCAGAAGCTTAAGGAATACAGCTTTCAGTAAACTCCAGGGAACTGGAAACTAATATCTCCCTCAGAGAAAGTTCAAGTAAAAAACAAGTAGAGTTGACAGTTTCTTAAGTAAATAGTATTAAGAATAATTCCCAGTTATATTTTGGGAACTGGATTGAGTAGTCCCAGGACTGAAGATGGTTATTTTTAAGATCTTGTGGAGCATGACTGAGTGTCTAGAAGACAGGGAAAGGGCAAATAGATCCAACTTTTTTCTTTTGAAAGGGGAGCTGGGAAAATTATACAGTCAGCTAAATTGTAATTCATGGAAAATACTGTAGTAAATAACTAAAACTATGTTAATAGAGTGTATAAGCAGATAGAATCTAACAGAAAGATGAGGAACTCCCAATATGCATTTGTCAAAAAAATTTTACTCTCACTGTTTCAATTACAAGTACAACTAGTTTTGAATCTCTGCAATCTGTTACTGCATAGATACATAGTGTCCAGAAAGACAACTACATTTGCCATTGGACGATATAGCATATTAACACGAAACACTTTAAAAGTGCCAATGTATTTACATATGTGAATTAATGGTTAATTTCCTAATATTTATTGATTTGCTCCCCAATACTGTCAGCAGCACTGACACTATAGAGCATCTTTTTGATTATCTAAATAACTTGCCCATCAATAGATGAGTGGAAATCAGATAATTTTTATCATTGATACTATACACTTGAAGAAAAGGACTGAGTATGTTGGCAAAGGCAGAGAGAGAAAGTTTATTGGGCTAATTTAGTTGAGAAAGAAAATACTTTTCTCAGGGTTGTCATACTTTATGAGCAAAAGCACTTGGAGTAGATAAATGTGCAGACCTTTGAATGCAAGAAAAGCATGTGCATGGAAATTTCTTGCAAGAAGAAGGCATTTTGACTATACTCTACTGAAAGACAGCTGGGAGGGACACACACATTTATAGTAAACCAGAACAATTGAGATGAATTATTGTATACAGTCTAATAAAACTTTGTGTTACTGCCAAGAAGTAAGTGTTAGTGCCAAAAATGTTCTGGAGCACAGCTGCCAAGAAAAAGCTGAGAGCATTATGAAACACACTAAATCTATAAATAGAGGAGGCTTGGAGAAGATAAAAAATTATATTTATTCTTAAGATTCAAGTATATCAAATCATTATGGTTATTTTATGCACAATAAACAAAGCTCTGAGCATGCTGGCAAGCATTCAACAAAGCATTCATGTTGCTTAAGGAGCATGTTGGTCTTTAAATTCAGGAGAAAGACTCAAAAAAGCCATGTTAATTTGGGAGTTTGATACAAGCTAAACATCCAAAATGACACAAAAATTTCCATGTGTTGTTGGACATGGCTTAGTAACATTCCTGTCATTGCCAAGTCAACTCAAGTCAGCTCCTGATGAGGGTGATTTGAGATGCAGAGAGCAGGCATCCTGAAGTCTGTCCTGAAAAAAATGAAAAGTGGGTTGCCATTGATGCCATGTGGCTTTCAAATGAGAACCTCCATGAGGAAACTGGAGGACCCTAGGAGTCTTCCTAGCCTGAAATTTAGCTTTTCTCCTAAAGTTAGTCCATTGAGAGGTCAAAAAAATCAAGGTTCCAAAATCCAGGAGTGGACCTGGAAACCAAAGCCCAGTGACAAGTCATGATGATTGGGAGATGGAGTTGCCATTTTCTGAGAAGACACTAAAGGGCTGGGGCTCTCCTTCAGAGAAGAGAAGGCTGAGGGATGACAGACTGAAGTTTAAAATTCATGAAGGCAGAGGGTAAGGTGAACACAGAACTGTTGTTTACCAAATCCTGCAATACTGGAACAAGAGGGCACTCAGTGACACTAGTAGGAGGTGAGCTTAAAATAGCGAGAAGAAAGTACTTCTTTACACAGCAGGCATCGAACTTTTGGAACTTGCCACCACAGGTGGTTTTTTATGTTCATCTACGAAAAAGGATTTCAGACACGTTCTCCTTGTTATTCCTTCTTGTGGCCTGGCAAAAGCATCTTGGTGCTCAGACCCCTTGTGCCATCTGATGCAGGAGCCTCACCTTCCTCTGTCTGATTGCTGCACAGTGTCTTCAGCTCTTACCTTGACATTATGAATTTAATGACTAGGAGTGTGCTCTTAACTTTGAAGCAGCACAGCACTACCTGCCACAGTGTCTGACAATTTTTGGTCAGTACCTGCCTTTTTGCCTATGGAGATACACAAGAAGGCATATTAATTTCTTTTCCAGGAAAGCAGTTTAGTTTACATGGCATTCTCAAGCTTCCCTGTGAAATAGGATACAATAAATATTCTCACAGCCATTGGGAAAGAGAGGTAAATCACAGGTATGTGTGGTAGGTGGCTTAATGCAGGTGGCAAGAGAAAGAAATAACTGGAAATTTTCATTTGCGAGCTGGCAATTTTAGTAATGGTACTCTCTCAGATTACAGCAAGTCTAAACTAAAATTCCTTTTCTTCTACTATTAATAAAGCATGAATTTTTGAGTACAACACCTTCTGCTTTTGATGGGGTGTGTAGCTCATGGTTAACTTTCTTCATTACTTCTCCCTTTATCACAGTATACACTGAAGAGAGAACATACCTTCAATTTTTTTGGCCTGCAAACAGGAGAGAAAAAGTACCTCTGAACTGACTTTGTTTCTTCATTATTGCTGATTCTAAACATACAAATGTGTGAAACAGGCACAATCTGAAGAAATTTATATTAGTTTTCACAGGACAAGCATTATTCCTTATTCTTATATATTTTTCACAACTAATCATTGTCACAATTTCAGTTATGATTTCCAAATGTTATTATGATCAAGCATCTTGGAATTAAGGCTAATAATAAACATCAGAATAAAAATAATTATGATGGTGGTATCATGACATCTTAAATTCCAATTTCAATTTTTATCAGCCCTTTGGTGAAATCTACATTGATTTTAATGGCTGAAGAAGGGCAGACAGAAGACTCAAGTATTCTGCACAGTAAATAAATAATTAAGTAATAACGAAAATTGCACAACTGAAACCAGTAATTCTTTCTTCTACAAAGCCCTGGCTAGTAACATGGTGCTGGCTCACTTCATTTCCAGCTGCTAGATTTCACTAAAAGAAGCTAAAAATAAATTCAATACATTCCTAAAATGACTTTCCCATGTAAGCAAGCGCTGCAGTTGCCATAGGGATGTTGTAACATCACAAATAGGAAGCAGTTCACATAGTGGTAAATAAGCACACTGGTGGGCAAGTTCTCCATTTGAACAGTCTCAAAGAAGAAAACTCTATATTTCTGAGGGGGCAGAGATGTTAAAAAAAAAAAGAACCATTGATTTAGACTGCAACAGTGCAAATCACTGAATGTAGATTTTCACAGGTGTGGGCTTCTCTGCAGATGTAAGACACACACTGCCTATGTTCAGTGCTGTAGCAACTAACCTGTAGGACCTAAACCTTTCATTGAAAAGGGATAAAAATTTTGAAAATATCTATTAATTCAGTGAAAATGAAAACATCATCACATTCTTGCATTTACTATTTTTTCAGTGAGCCTGGAGCTGTCCAGCCCATCCTTGTTTTTCCTTCTTTGTAATGCATTAAGTGACTGAATTCTGGTAGTACATTTTTTGCTCTATGCTATCCAATTATTTTGATGATCAATGCAAATAAACACAGAGATGCCTAACGAACCAATGGACTTCACTTCCAAGGTTTCTTCGTAATGTTCTACATCTTAAAATTTCAAAGGTCAGATGATATAAATAAACAATGACTTCACTGAAGATGATACTATTGTCCTGATTTACAGCAAGTAGTAATCTAGCCCCAGCGCTTAAGCTTTTCATTCTGTGCTCAACCCAGAATAGAAAGCAAATGGCTGGATAATAAATACCATGGAAACAAGAAAAAAACCCAAACCCTATAAAGAATCAATTTGTGAAAAAAGGAGAAAAGCCAGATTGTCTGTAGTTAAAATAGAATTCACTGTGATTCTGCAACAAGATAATTTAAATACAAAATATTATGATAGTTTCTACATTTCTTTTTATATGTGCCTTTGATACATGTGGGGGCTTTTTCTTTTAAGGCTGAAAGTTTTACCAGTCTTACCAAGTCATTACTAACTTACCATTCTGAACCCAGTTTTAAAGTGGTCCCTTTCCCAGTTGACTTTCCCATTTGTTGGATCAAGCCCTCCAAATCAGCCTCTCACAACACTGTTGTGCCTTTGCTTTGAACACATATGAACTTGTTTCCACAGGTAAATAGTTAAAGTGTAGGTTTCCCCCTGAAGTGTGCCCCACCTGTTGTGAAGAATATGTGTAGCTGCAGAGCAAGCAGCAGAGCTCAGGCTGTTCAAGGCTCTTTACTCATTCCTCTCTGGGACTTAACCTACACTGCATTTATGGCTCTATATTGCAATATTAAGACCATAGCAAAGGACAAGTGCTCAAATGTTAACGTCTACATCCCAAAGTAGTGCTCTATCAGCAGATCATATCAGGTTTCATGTTAGCCCAGTGTCAGGACAGAATTGTCTTAGAAGAATCATCCACCATCTTCACACAATCACAGAATCACAGAATTTTAGGGATTGGAAGGGACCTCAAAAGATCATCTAGTCCAATCCCCCCTGCCAGAGCAGGAACACCTAGATCAGATCACACAGGAATGCATCCAGGTGGGCTTTGAATGTCTCCAGAGAAGGAGACTCCAGAGGAGGAGATATCTTCACTGGTATATCTCCATTAAACTAATATTGTTTGGGACCATGTGGCTGGACAAGTGCAACAGATGAAAACAAGCCCTCTAGAGTTTGAAACACAGTACAAAAAGTAACCATACTAACTTGAAAATTTGAGATTTTTTTTCCTATCCTTTCTGTGCTCTGCGTTCAGAGCCCAGTCATCCAGAGAGAGTGAGTCTTCAGAAGTACATCTCTAAATGGTACTTGGTTGGATTATTCCAATAGCTCCTAAAACCCCACAGACCAGTCTGAATTTGAAGTGAGATTCAAGTCATCTCCCCATCTTTTAACAAAAAAGATTTCTGTATTGCACTGGTCATCTAGATTCCCTTTATGGTCAACAGAGAGAAATGACATTAGATTGGCTGAATTAACCTGATTATTTTAGATATGTACTCAAACATGAGACAAATAAGGTGAACTGTGTTCTTTCTATACCTATTTATCTCCATTGGTTATAATGGAAACTTAGAATGAACAACTTGGATGTGTACATTTACATGATAGATGTCTATATTTGGACATACAAAAATCACCTTGGCTGCTCATATTGTCCTTGCAAGCAGTCAGTATTCACTCTAAGCTTACCTCACCTGCAGATACCATTCTCCTTTGCAGAAGAAGATACTAGAAACTGCCTTAGAAGGATCTCAGGAACCTTGCAGGCAACCACTGGTAGCAAGTGCACATGTGGTAGCTGGGGAGTACAAAATATGGTAGTGTCCACTCATAGAGCATGTGTGCTGGACACACAGAGAGTGCTGCCAGTCGGCTCTGGGAATGTCACCAAGACTGCCTCGCACCCTACTCCAGGTGCCTCTGGCAGACGGATAGCATCAGTGGACAGCTATTGTAAGGCACATGGCAGGAGAGAGGCAGTCCCACAGGTCTGTATGGTTATCATTTTCGTCAAGGTCTAATGCCCTGTGTGTCACCTCTTGGTCTCCTTGTTCCCCTGTTCATGTCCTGTTTATTAGCCAGTCACGCAGTGAGAGACATCATGCCTGTTCCTGATACAGCAACTCTCTTGAGAGGTACCAGCATATTTCTCCGTGAATACTTTAGCATTTTGTACGTGTTGGAATAGCAACAACAGAAGAGCTGGAGAACAATTTCCTCTGGAACAGCCTATGATGAAGTCTTATCAGGCATTGAAAGGTGGGATTTGAAGAAAAAAGGGGGTTGAATACTTGCCTCCTATTCCCTCTATTCTAAGCAGTGAGCTATCATTCAGAAGCAATTGTCCTCTACAAAATTTATTAAGTTTGTGGTTTGTGTCTTTCATTTTATCACAAGTGGCTGCAAATGAAATATGTAGGAATTGGCAGGAACAGTTGGTTTCAGTATTTCTGTACTATTTCTTTCAACCCAACATGAACTGTATTCAAAAAGGATTTTGCAAGTTTTGCTTTTGGCTAAAATTATAAGAATATACTGACCTAAATGTACAGTGATTATTGGTTGTCCCAGAAGTGCACTTTTCAATGAAAAAGTTACTTGAAAAAAATATGATCCCACTGTTCCTCTGTCTAGTATGATGGCCTAATGAGCAATATAATCCAATATTTAGGTTGATGGTAGAGTTGATTTTTATAGCACTAGAGAAGACCCCAGAGTGGACAAAAAGGCAGAACAGACCCTTGTAATGACTTTACTGTTTTGGAAAGTCAAGGAACATACTGCAGTGGGTAGACCAAAAAGTCTCATTAAATTATACAAAGATGTTTCTGGGACTGGATCCATTGAACAATTTTTTGGAACACTAACTTGGAAGAAAAATAGTGTTCATATAGGTGTCAGCTTCTGTATTTTGTTACATTTTTGTGTATATATGTATAGGTTATATATGCATAACTATAGTTATATGTACAGTCTTACATTAGAAAACTTTTCTTTATGGCATGCACACCCTCCTACTCATATGTATATATATATGTATATATAAACATGCACACACACATACAGAAGTGTATGTATACAACATAAGATAGCTAGATTTTCCAGTTTTCACCAAATACACTAAATACATATGAAAGTACCTACAATCAGTACAGACTGATTGTACATACATTAGAGTGGCCTTTGTAATGCTTTTTGTGGAGTTTAGAGGGCACTCTGCTTTGAAAGTTATGACTCATATGAACCTCTTATGTAACAAAATAGAGAAAGGAGAACCCAGTAGAGGCCTCTGTCAGATGATTTTCCAAATATCTCTAACAGCAGTGGGTGAATCTTCTCCCCTCTTGGGAGCACTGGTGGTGTTACACCTCCAGCTTTTGCTGACACAGAGACTTCTGTTTCCACTTTGGTGGCATGGAATGTAAGATAGTGATCAGGTGGGGATACAAATTTAAACATTAAATTAATGTTTTCTTTTTATTGTGTTTGTGTTAGTTGTTTGCAAATAAATAGATAACTGAGAAGAAACAGTTAATCAGCTGAGTATGCATGAGCGCATACCTCAGTTTATAGTACTATCTGTGTCAAGCTATGAGAGAGTGATACTGTTATTGTCACCAAGGAAATTGCCCACTGAGGCTGGGTCACACACCCTAGAAGGCATAACTAAATGAAAAATCTCCTTTGATGTGGCAGAAGTGTGTCTGTTGGGATATTGCAGTCACAGCAGGTGTCCAAGCTATGCAAGATGTGGAGGGCTGAACCTGTTCTGCTGACAGCAAGTCCCTGCATTCCAATTCAGCCTCTAGTTAAAGTTCAGTCAAGTTCCTCCTTGTTCCTGATATGTGAGGTTTGAGAGTAGCTCTTAGAATTTATTTCTCCTCTCTCTGCCTCTTGTGCAACATTTTTGCAAACGAATTAAATTCTTGCCATAGTATATGTGAGAGCTGACAGATATACTGAGCCAGTGGTACTTGCCAGATATATTGTATGCCACATATCCTGCATTGGATACACTATGCTGTCAGGCATACCATGCCAGCTTCTGACAGCATACACTATGCCAGCTTCTGCAGCTTCTGACCAGGCCAACTGTAGAACTACAGAAAGTAAGACTGGACACAACATTGCAAGTCACATAGTTTATCCCTGTACCAAAAGACAAGATCATCTGCCTCTGAACCATTATTGAAAGATGATCATCTTACTGGTTTCTAAAGCCAAGCAGTGAGAGCAATTCCACAATCCCAGGGCAAACAGTTCTAGTAAATAACCACTAGACAGCTGATATTGCTTTTTCATAATGTCTAATATAAATCTTCCTTGATATGTTTTATGCTTATTACCTTTAGTTCTGTTCTCAGAGAATGAGGAGCATAGTTTATGTTCTTCTTCTTTGGCAGTTACCTTTGAAATATATGAAGACTGTTAGCCCATCTTTTCTCCCACAACTCAGTCATCTCTTGTATGGACAAAACGAACATAATTCTTCTGGTCCTTTTGTATAGGTTTTATTCTTTAAACTGCAGATCGTTCTCACTGTACACCCCTGGACTCTTTATGAGAGTTAAAGGACAATTAAACAGTATCAACTCATGACTTTGCTATAATCACAGGATCTAAAATTAAATTGTGAAGGTGAATTGTTATTTCTTTTCAGAAACATAAAATAGTCTATTTTTATTTTTTTTCAATAAGACCTTTTACCTGAGACAATTAATGTGAGAGAATTGTCAAGAAGCTTTGAAGGCAGTACCTTAAACTCTATTTTGCTTACAAATGTCATAGATGCAATCATATAGATTTCTGCCAAACTCTCTGAAATGAAGGTATGACCTCATTACATTGGGAATAAAAGAGAACACATGGTCCCTTAATTAGTAATAGATATTGATATCTCATTGATACTGTTTTACATGGAGGAAATGTATTACTTTGTGTTTGAAAAGATTCCTGTGAGAAACAGTCATATAATCCAGAGGTTGTTTGAGGACCCTTATTTGCCTGACCTGGTGTTAGAGGGCTCTGGCAAGTTCCTTACAGGTCTCACGCTTCCTTAAGTCGACACTCTTTGAGCCACTTTTGACTGAGTGGAGGTGTCAGCCCATCAGATTGAGATAACTGTCATTCACCAAGAGTAGGAATCTGCAGAGACTGCAACATAGAAGATATTTTTCCACTCTGCTATTCAGGCTGCTAGCACACAGTCTCATCCCTGGTATCCAATTCTGACTTCAACAAGCAAACACACAGCTTGAAACACGGCCCCAAATCCCTGCCTGTACCCTCCTGCAATAGTAATGCAGATACAAGCAGGAACAGGGCATCTACCTGATACTGCTCTGGCAGGTGGTGTCAGTGGTTGGAGCAGTGGTTGAAAAAGCACAAAACATCACAAGCCACTGTCTGAAGCAGTCCTAATAGTGACCATACATGACTGCGGTACACACTGGAAGTGTCACAGATACAGACATTGTACGGGTCTGCAGTACAGGCTTTGCAGGTAGGTTAGGTAAAACTGCTTAGGCATGCCAGAAGCCCTTACTCAGTTGTACTTTGCCATGCTGATGTTTCCTAACAGGAGAGCCATGATGAGAAACAACAGCAGTATATACTCCTTTCTCCACACAAAGATGAAAAAGATAGCATTTAGGTGCTGAATATGAAATTTGTTTAGCTGTGTTTACTCTTCCCTTTGCCAAAGCCAAGCAATTTGTTGAACAGCCATAAACAACAGGTGTGTTCTTGATATCTCTGCTACATGCAATGAGGTCAAATGCCATAAAAGATACAAATAATTCTTATTACATATAATGTCCTGTGACAAAGCACTGTAATAAAATAATGATCTGTGCATGGAGACAATTTGTACCTTTAGTCCCACTTGGACAGAAGGAAAAGACCTTTTAACTCTTTTTCCTCCCCCAAACTAAAATGTTTTCTGAGACGCTGATGTATTTTTCAAACTTTCCCATCTGTAAAAACAAAATCTTAAGAACAGAAACGACACACACACACAAAATCCTCAATCAAATTGCCTAAATCTTAATTACTTTCTACCTTTTATTTTCCCAAGGTATTTCCCACCCAGTTCCCCGCTGACCAAAACTGTTGGGTTCAATGATTTTTCAGCAAATACAGTTCATTTCTGTCACTTAATTTTGTATAACACTAAGGAGGGAAGCTTCTCATTGAAACTTTTGCTCCTTGCAGATGTTCTCTGCTGCAGTTCACTTTGCAGTTCTGGATGTTCTGAATCTTTCTTTCCTCCTCTTCAGTCTGTGTGATTAGTACCATTATTTGGATGTCTTTGGTACCCATTTCCTTTCCTTTCTACATTTGCTGTCAGGTGAGTGATGATTTGGGTACCTCCATGATAAGTTTGTTCCCATCTTTCCATTTTAAGTCACAACTACTGGTCTTGCCAGACCACAAAGCAAAGTTTTTCTGGGCTTTTCCTGACCAGCAATTCCAAGGCATAATTTCATCACCTGAAGGGCAGGAAGGCAGATCAGTCTGCATGAATCAGCTTGTAGACAGGAAGTTCACATGAATGCAGTGGATTGCCGTAGTGCTGGAGATTATCCTAGTCTATGAAAGAAAATCTTAACCATCACTACTGTAGACGACAGACACTTTGATCAGTTGCTACTTTGACTTATACAGAGAGGTTATTCAAACATATCCTAAAACTACTGTACATTTACTGAGGAAATTGAGGAAATAACCTGCATATTTGTCTCTGGCATAAATAATACAAAGCATATCCCTATGAATCCCTTTTTCTACATTGCTAGAATGAATTGGCTCGTACATTCCCTATTTAAATTATTTGGCAACCCAACACCCACAAAGCATGGCAACTGACACCAGCCACAATATTTTTTATGGTGGTCTTTTCTGCTGAAATGTAAGCCAATCAGTAAAGCAGTAGCTAATAATACTGAATATGGCTTTGCAGTGCTTCACTGTCCATGCAGAGTCATTAGCAAATGTGGAGTTTATACTTCATAAATAATATATCCTAATAAAGGATCGGTTCTATTTAAGTCAGCTTAGTTGAGAAGAATTCATGGGACACAGAATTTCATAGGCTTGTTCAAAATGGTGGTACACTCAAACGTTTGATAAACATTTGTCAGACTTCCTATCTCTGCCTACTGCCTTTGCATGTAAATATCCCCAAATTATTTGCAAGTTTGAACATGTAAAAAATCACTGATGATATCAACATTGATTGTCTCAGCCTTTGAGTTAGGTTATACTACATAAACAATGTCCTAAATCCCAAACTTCAACCAAAAAAAAATTCCCACAAGAGTACCCCATAGAAAACTAAAGGCCTGGGCACACAATGAAAACCACCATCTGCAGATTCTTTCCACTGAGGGTGGCTGTAACCTTTGCTGGGGAGCAGCAAAATGCCCACATCCAGCCCAAGCTCTTCTTGGGGCATCAGACATACCAGAAACAACAAATCATGTGTTTCTGAAGAATTTAATGGCTTAATCAAAGGAAGTTTTACTAATGGGATTGTACCTCATAAATATAAGGGCCCTCTAAGCTCTCCTTGGACAATGCAGTTTGATATCACCCTCTGGACAAGCGTTAGGAGTGCTAGGTACAACCCAATTTTAAGACAGTGTAAACAGTTCCCATTAAAAGAAAGAGCAAGGAAGCAGGAGCTCTCTAGGGGACAACAAAAAGACAGCATACAAAGTAGCTCCATTCTTCCCCCCGTTAACTCTCCCTCACCTCAGAGCCAGCAGAAGTTTTTCCCAGCAGATTTACAGACCCATATCAGGACTTTAAAGCATGATATAACTGTCCTTGACCTTATTAAGCTGTGAATTTTTACATACTCATCTTTTACATGAATTTTTATTTCTTTGTGGCTTAAAATAAGCTGCAGAGGAGTCAGCTTCTGTCTCAATTACGTCTTTCTTGTGCTTGCTTCCATCCCAATTAAACAATTTTCTTCAGAAGCTGTGATCCTGCAAGAATTCCCTGCTATATTTCCCTTAATTAATTTTTGTATTACTTAGAGGAATTTGATAATTCACTAAATCAACTCCAGACATTGTAGCATTTCTTATTAAGCATCTATTGATGTGGTCAACTCCATCCACTTTATAGCCAAGTAGGACAGAAATGTGACTTCTGCTCACCTCCCCTGTGCCTTAGAGACATGCACCACCTGGACGTCAACGAAAGCAAGTATTAGTACAACACTGTCTATGGGTGGCTCTCAACCTCTTGTGCAGCCTGTTTGACCTTTAGTGGTATCTAGTGGCAAATGAGGTTTTAGGGAAAATTTTCACAATTAAATTGCAATTAAGCCAGAAAAAACTGTTTTCATCTCCATATGTGAAAACAGGAAGAATGGATATTGCAATGCGTCAGGATAGTGAGGACAAGTTACTGGCTGCCATGCTGCCTTACTGGTCTAAACCAGTCTCCAGGTATTATTATTAGGCCATGTGACCAAATTAGTTTCAGTGTTAATTTACAGAGCTTCTGAGACTCTAATTATGGTTTGGAACAGGACTGTAGGTAGTTAAGAAGTTAGCATTGGCCACCTTTTGCAAATCAAAGTGTTATTTTTGCTACTTTGTTGATTATAATTTCTTAGTTCCGTAAAGCCATGTGAGAGACTCTTTTCTATCACAATATGAGTGCCTCTTAATATTACCCTTAGAAATGTCACAACAGATTTTGATATTGCCTTTGCAGAAGAACTGAACTTCTCATCCTAAATGAGATTGACTGGTATTTTGATTTTATCAGATGTCACAATACTTTCTTCTCCCGTCTAGTATTAAAATATATCTGGAGCAGTATGCTGGATTGTGGAAACCCACAGTTCAGAGTCACATTTGTCTCATAAATACCTGTTTCCATATTCAGGCACCACACTGACAAAAGTTGATAGAGACCTCTAGCTCTGCTTGAATAAGTCTACAATTTTTAAACTGTTGTGTTTTAAATGCATTAGTTTTACACAAAAGTCAGTTGTATGTAAACAAAAGCAATTTAATAAACACTGTAGATTAAGTAGTCTGCCCAAATGACTTAAAAAAAATAATTCCAAATGTTTAAAATTCAGGCCAAAATATAGATATTAAAAATTTCCAAAGGAAGTATCTCAACAAGTGCAAAATCACAGAATCACAGAATGTTAGGGATTGGAAGGGACCTCGAAAGATCATCTAGTCCAATCCCCCTGCCGGAGCAGGAACACCTAGATCAGATCACACAGGAACGCATCCAGGCAGGCTTTGAATGTCTCCAGAGAAGGAGACTCCACAACCTCTCTGGGCAGCCTGTTCCAGTGCTCTGTCACCCTCACTGTAAAAAAGTTTTTTCTCATATTCAAGTGGAACC
>VZTO01012556.1:55443-84636 GCA_013400615.1 Syrrhaptes paradoxus
CCTTCTGATACACCCCAGGATGCCATTGGCCTTCTTGGCCATGAGGGCACAGTGCTGGCTCATGGTCATCCTGCTGTCCACCAGGATCCCCAGGTCCCTCTCCCCTACACTACTCTCCAACAGGTCAGTACCCAACTTATACTGGAACCTGGTGTTGTTCTTGCCCAGATGCATGAACTAATGCATGCTTATCTATTGTTATTCTGTAGCTCTATAAGAGGTGAGAAAATGGCTGTGAGTATATAATTCCATTTACAAGCCTTGAAATTTTCCAAAGAAAATTAGTATTTTCATTATGTACCTCCTTATATTTATGTAACAATAAAGAAAGTCTGATGCAATATTTAGTATTGCTCACCATTTGGGCTGGCTGAAAAGGTATTGTTTGAGGATGCTTTTCAGTGAAATGTTTTCAGCTAAATTCTTTCCTTTACTGAGATTAGACCAACTTTGCATGGAAGCCTGGTAGGAAATGCAAGAGGAAATATTTTGGTCATTGTATGGCTGCAAAATACTAGGTAGTCAAATCTCTTAGCACAACTAAGATGACAAAAATACTGTAATATGCCAATCTGTGAATTCTTGACAAAGTCCTTGCTTCTGTATGCTAGAAACGCCTCGTTTTTCCTGGGAACTGGCACTTCCTAAAGGTGCTGTAAAGCTGTGTGCTGTAGTCTCTTAGGTCAGCTTCTTAAAAGAGGAAATCAGTGTTATTTTAGGACACAGAACATGTCAATGAGTCACAATTCACTGTTCAAGAAAGAAACAAGAAAACTTTCCTCAGTGGATTAATGAATGAGATACATTGATACAGCAAGTCCTTCTTATTTCCTTTTCTGTGTGATATACTCACATTTTGGCAGCCATTAAAGCTGCCAGAGGAGGCCAGAAAATATATTTGGGCCAGCTAAGTGTGTTTGTCTGCCAAATTAAATAATAGACCAGAGACACTGGAACAGGACTAGAGCATGTAGAAGATAAGTGAAAGCAGTGCCAACTGAGAGGTCTAATGGTCTCTCTGGAAAGTGGCTTGAACAGCTTTCAGCTGAGATGAGACAAAAAGTCCATGTGGATAGAGAAGCCCATCTGTCTCTGGATACATTTTTCCACTTAGCGTTCAGGAAAGATACAGAAATGATTTGGGTTCTCTACTTTGCAAAGTGAAAGGAAAATGTGAAAAGACCATTATGTTCTTCTGACACTGCACCATGACTTCAGATCAGCTTTTGCTTTGTTCAAGAGAAACCTTTCTGCTTGAAGAAACATTAAAGCATGTGCCTAGCTTCAAACAGTTTTCTATTAATAAAACTGAATGAATAGCCAGAAAATTGTCTACAATGCATAGCTGATTCTAGCAGTGAAGAAACTTTATCCAGAGGAAACTGATTGGACATATAAAAGAAATGCTTTCCATAGTTCAAGACATATTGACTGTATACCTGGGAAGTCCCATAAAAATGTCACCTACAG
Organism: Syrrhaptes paradoxus; assembly: GCA_013400615.1. NCBI lineage: Eukaryota > Metazoa > Chordata > Aves > Pterocliformes > Pteroclidae > Syrrhaptes > Syrrhaptes paradoxus. The sequence continues at coordinate 56,914 of VZTO01012556.1, forward strand.
AGGAGGTAAGTTTAGAGGAAAAACCCCTACCAGAGCTACCCAGCATGCTGGAGGCATGAGACTGCCTAAAACAAAAGCTAGAGTCTCCAGTCCTCTTCTAGTGTGCAATGAGCTGATGGCTGACAGCTGGCAGCTGATCGGAGGGTTTATTATTTTCAGGGCAATGGTGGCCTTTAGAGAACTAATAGCTTCTAGTTAAAAGAGGACTGCTTGAACAATTTGGGTGTGATTCAAACAATAGGTAAACTGTTGGCAGGTTTAGGAATGCTGCTTAAGCTGAGATGGATTTTGTTCTTAAAGGCTTACGTTTTTCAAGCATCATTCCCCAGCAGTCTAAGTGTAGTGTATGCTTCTCTCCCTCGAAATCCAAGAATACACAAGATTGAAGGACAGATGCTAGGAAAGCTGAAATAATTCAAGGTAAACATGAAAGTCATGGCCAGATTTACATAAAAATATTTTATGGGAGATATTTGGAACATGAATCTATGGAAAAGTTCTAGGTACTGGTGAGCAATGGAATATGTTTCAGTGAGAGTAACAGACAAAGAAGGAGCAATTTAACTATTATTGCTGTCTTTATAGGATCTACTGTGCTAATCCTCAGTTACAAATAAAAAAAAACAACCCAACATTTCTCCAAAATAACTCCTTCCCTGAAGAATTTGCCTACATAGAGAAAAAAATACAGGGATGAAAGAAATATGCAGTGGGAAAGAAGGCAGAAGCATAAAAAAAAATAATGAACATTCTTGCTTGTTTTTAGCTGATAGGAGCAGCAGGAGGGGGAAAAATAAATGCCTTTGGGATAGTGAAGAGCATTTAAGAGAAAGGGAGGAAATAAGAGATCAGTATGGATACTATAGTGTAGGTAAGGGCGAGTATAAGCAGAATTAATGTGTTGTCAAAGGATAAGTGGAGCTGTTCAAGGGATTCAAAGAGGAAATGATACTCTACTGCATGGATGGAGAAGCTACAAAAAGCAGTCAAAGAGAGCAAACAATTATTAACAGAATCAAAACAACACAGGGAGACAAGATATTTTTTGTTTTTAAAAGCTCAATTTGATAATCTCTACACACTGTACTCTGTGTGCTGAGCATTCTTACCACAAACAGCCAAGAACATTAGGAAACTGTTGCTACTACTCACTTGCAGAGAATCAGCCCTCATCATGTGCTTATTTTTTGAGACTTATTCCAAGCATGTACTCCATGCTCCAGGGTCTTTGAAAAAATGCTTAAAATAAATGTTACGTTTATTAGCTATTCCATTATTAAAGTCTTCAAGTAAGACACAACTGCTTGATCACAATGGAGCTATTGTCAAAACTAGATCAGATCAACCTTGACTTTGTCTAGATGAACCTTGGAAATCCCCAAAGATTTTCAAGAAACATCCACAGATGGAGATCCCACAACCTTGGTAATTGCCAGTGTTACACTGTCCTCCTAGGACAGGTTTTTCCTAATGTCCAGGTTGAGCTTCAATTATTCTCCTTCAGAAATGTCTATCAATTATCATAATTTATAACAAAAGTTTAAAAGTCCCTTTCTTAAAGACAGTTTCAGCACCAGAAGACAAGTTCCATGCGTTCAGCTAACAGTTCTCATAGACTCTTTCTGCTGGTAGAGAAGCAGCAACAGCATTAAACTGGTCAACATCTTAAAGGGGAGGATCACACAAACATGCCTATTTACACTGTTAATTTTATATTAAATATGTGCCTCTGCTTTACCATCACCTATGTGATGACAAAAATGGCACATAGTTTTTGCAATCACATTTTCCTCCATGATGTTAAGCAGAGCTTTACCCTAGCTCAGAATGCTGAAAAGATTCTTACTGCATGCAAAAGCAGAGGTCTGAGATTATACCTTACCCTGGATTCATGCTGCAGGCTGCCCGTGTTATGAATGAGGTTTTGGTCATTTGAGGAGGGGAATTGAAAGCAGCTGGATATAATGCTTGCCTTATGTGCTGTTGGCTACAGATGTTGGCATTCCTTAGCTCCGCAAGATTCTTCTGTCCTTGAAGGAGCCCTTTTTGAATGCAATAATGCTAGTAATAGGTGTATCCCCCTGCCGTCACACTCCAGGTTGTTCTTCAACCATTCTTTCTTCTCCCCTCCCAGTTAAACAGATTTCCCAGTTTGAGCAAAACTGGTATAGGCAAGTACACTGGATGCCTGTACAGTCTCACTTGCAATGGCAGCACATTTGTCAATGACAATGTTTTGTTACAGGAATGCAATTTTCTTCATATATCTGGGCAAGGAATCAGTCAGTATCAGGGACAGAGGTGTACTTAAGAGGCTGTCAGTAATTTAGCATGAGTCTTAGATCTTACAGTTTTAAAATGCTGATCCCTTAATTAGTAGTCTTGATATTTTCGGTTTTACCTTTAGTGAAATGAGCACACTAATTCTGTTGCAAAATCGTTCATGCAAGTCTGAATGAGCCTTTATATTTCCCTCACGAATTGGATGACCACAGTATTAGAACTACATTTGTGGTTTATTGCTAATTTCTATTCTCTTGTCAATGTACGTTTTCAAGTATAGAAGCAACTTAAAAAAGAGTATCTCTGCCCTAACATACCCATTTGCAGCAAAAGAGTAAGCACTTGACAACACTAACTAGTTCATAGAAGTTCTTACTAGACATAAATAATTTGATTTTCTGGCAGAGAAAGTCCTCACAGTGTGATCTTTAGTTAGAGGAAAGAAAACTTATGTTAGTTGGCACATATAGCAGCATAATGTAGTTATTATTTAAAAAGTGACCATGTAAAAATGGCACCTTGTTAAACAGTGTAATAACTCTCTGTGTGTATTCTGGGGCAGATTGGCTTACACTGTTTAAAACAAAAACAAAATTTATTGCTTTCTACCCCTGTTAACACTGCTGAGCCAACACATCCACACGGAACAGCAAGAGACCAGAGCCGAATACTGACTGTTTTAGGAGGACCAAGGTGGACTTTAAATATCTAAGTAGTTAATACAAATTAAAAAAATGGGGCTACTGTAAATCTAAATTTCTAACAGAATCCTCTTTCTAACAGAAACCCTCATCAAAGAGTTTTAGAAGAACATGCCTGGAATTTCAAGGCATCTTGTGGTACTGGCAGCTTTGATGCTTCCCAGCCGTCAGCTGCACAACCAAAGGTCTCGGACATGCTCCCCTGTTGTGGGTACAGCTAGGATTTCTGGATGTGCACCCGTCTGGTCAGAGCTGCTCTGCATTTCTTCTCCATGCTGAGCCCTCTGCTTCAGGGAAGCTTCAGGCAGATTAGTGACACACACTGAGAGTGGCTGCTTCTAGACCAGTGAACTAGATGTGCTCAGGATCGCTTTCCAGCACAGAGGGCATCAGAGAGAAATGTGCCTTATGCCTGCTCTTAACTCTGTTGTCCAGCAGCTCGGAGTGCCTGTATTTCTCTGCAAGAAGATTCAAGCCCCAACCCATGGAAATATACCCAAGGTATCAGATTTTTGACAAGGTTGGATGGTGGGTGGCATTCTCCACTCATTTTCTTCAAGCTGGGTGGTTGTATTCCAGCAGATGTAAAGAGTGTCAGGGCAGTAATATTACAGTTTTGTGAAAAGGTCTTTCTTTCATAGTCAGAAGTTTCCAGTTCTTGATATCAGGGTTGCCCAGGCATTTTACATTAAGTAGTCCCTACACTAGGAAGGAAGAAACAAACTCTGTCCATAGTCTAGGACTGGCTCCTAAATCTTTCCATCACAGATAAACCCATACATTACTGAGCAGGATTTTTGTCTTTTCAGGTAGATGGTGTAAATAAAACGTACCATATCCCTATTGTTGTGCAAAGCATACTACTATAGATGTGCTTGGAAACAGCCACTGGGTTAGGGACTGATGGAGAAGGACGGTCCACATTACAGATGCTTAGATGGTCAGCTGTGTAATGGCTGTGGTGTTTCTGTTGATGCCCACAGGCAAGGGTTTAATCACCTGGGGAACATTAATATTAAAAACTGAAGAGCCTACACCCTACATCTGCCCTGTGGGCTGGGGTGAAAGGAAGGGGAGATGAAGATGTGTGTTTTGAAGACAGATGTCTGATCATATTTGAGTTTGATAGATCTGGGTTTTATCCGTATTCTGGTTTAGCTAATTCATGCACAAAATTGTTATCTCCCCAAAATTGATTGTTCGCTTTTGTCGTGGGAGATAATAATATGTACAATGGACAGAACCTCACTGGTTCCGTCCTTCTGCATAGCAGTTAGTAAAACAGTCCTTTTACTTAAAACTTGCATTTGATGAAAACATACCTGATCTACAGCTACTGACAGCCTATTGTCTCCAAGATAGAGTTTGTGTTCTTCAGCACAATAAAAATGCAGACAAATTGTTTCATTTCCTTACCTTTTTAAAGTTTTACGCTGCATTTCATTGCAAACTGTTTATATTGCAGAATTTTCAGTGCCTGATGTCTTTGGGACTTTTAGTCCTGATTTACTAGAAATCTTAAATTCATGGATTTTTCAGTTGTTGTTGGTCCAAGTCCTGAATTACTTAGGTGATTAATATTAACAAATAAATAGAATGAAAAGTAAATAATATATTTTATTTGCTACAGAATTAAAATGTTTATGTGGTCTTATTTGTTTATATCTTATCTCTTCTGACAATAAACTATGTTTTTAATTCTACTAGTTGTATACCAGATGAAAGCAATATTTAAATGGAGATAATATTGATACAGAAAAACCTAACTTTATTTAACATTGCAACTAAAAAGGTACAGATAAAATTGCAAAATTCATACATTTCTCTGACCAAAAACTGTCAAATTGCTACTGCAGCAATAATCAGTGGCACCAACCTTCTAGGAGATTTACTGTAAACCTTCTATGATGCACTTTTAAGGTGTTTATTAACATTTTCAAAGGAGTCTTTGCAATAAATTTTTGGCCATTTAAGTTCTAATACCTGTTTCCAACTTCACAAAGCTTTAGATATTTTATTTTTCTGGAAGAAAGCCACTATTCTGTGATTCACTGAAATCACCGCCACAGGTAATTTTGGTTATAAATAAGGTACGCTGTGTAATTTATTTTTAAGTACTTTTAAAGTTCTACAGTACTGACTCAGAGATAATGGTCAGTTGCATGAAATGACATTTAAAGCAGCTTTTAGAGGGCTGGTATGTAAACCTTAAATGTTAATGTTATATTCCAGAAGGTTATTCCTACTTAAATTGTTAAGGATAAACAACTATGTTGAGACAGCTAGAGACAGGTATGAAAAATAACCATGATGTCCAGGGGAGTGTCTACTGGCATAAACCAGAAGTGTTCTATAGGCACATACATAAAGTCTTCTATGAGGAAATATATTCTCTTTCCTCAAACAGGTATTAGTCCTTTAATGCACCAGGGACACTACCAACAAGCCACCCTGTTGTTATTTAACTTCAGTTATTTGCCTCAGTATGATCAAATTTTAAAACTGTACCCCTTTCCTCTACACGGATGAGAACGAACATGTGAATGAAAGGTTTAAATAGTGCCAGTTGAAAAAATAAACTACCTGGGGACTGAAGGAGTCTTTCTCTCTCTGAAGAATAGTGGTCCAACTGAGCCAAAACCGTTCCAACTGGAACCAGATTTTTTCAGAGGTGGAAAAATGATGACTCCAAGGCAGGTAAGTATACATCTGGTTCTCACAGGTGACCAGCTTGCATTGACAGATTTGGAAGTTCAACATTTCTAAAAGTCAACCCTGAGTGATAACCCCATTTAATCAGGAAAACTCAGATGGAAAGTTGGATGTGTCTAGAATAACTAAAGTAAAAGTTGTTCTTTTTTCAAATTAGAACTTGCAGACTATTTCTGCCTGTTTTTTTCAATGCAGTAGTGTTTTTGCAGCCACAGGTGAAATTCAGTGCTGCAGTGTCTGCAGAGCTCAGAGGAGCTGAGGGAATCAATTCTAACTGACTGTAAAGGCTTCAGCTATCGACATACTGTCTGCCTTCCAAGCTACTTCATACCATTTGTTAGTGCAGATACTATCTTAACAGGTGCATTAGTGCCTAACATTGACAATAACACTTAGGTGAGTGCTCAGATTCATTATGAAGAAATGGCATTTTTTATTGGTACCATTAAATATCTATACTTATCATTCTTGAATCACTGTATTCCCTTTCCTTGTATCTTGGTCTTGTCATAGAGTGAATTTTTTTTTTAACTCCTTATTGTTCTGATGTGATTTTTTTGCTATGATACAAAATGTATCAGACTAGGTCAGGTAAAAGTCTCAAAATCTTCAAAGATACTGCCTTGTGCTTTCTACATTTATGAAGTGTTCTAAGACAAATCTGAAAAATTCCTAGCAAACTTTTGTTAAAGACCCAATTCTGTCATAACTCAGTCTTCAGAACTCCTACTTCTTGATAATGAGAGTTTTGAAACATGGATTAATGGCTAGAGCTGACCCCTATCCCTTTACAATGACATCCTTCTTACAATAGCAGAGAACAGTCTTGACTTTCAACATATGCTTGAATTCAAGATAGTAACTTAAAAAATAAGATTAGAAAGATATAGTGTCGCTGAAGACATTTCTGAAGTCAAATAAATTGCCAATAAACCCAGACTTGATGTTAAATCAGGTATTGGCATAACCCTCTGAAAGGCTGAGAACTTTCTGCAAGGTATTCCTGTGAATATTTTATGTATCATCTACTTTGAAGTTCAGTAGTTATAAAAGCAAGACCTGTGGCACCAAGCGTATTGCCAAATGCTCTCAACTTCTAATAGGGTGATTTTACTCCCATTAAATCCTATCAGGAGAATTTATAGGTTTGGACTCATCTTGAATATAACATAGATTACAAGTGGGAAATTCAGGCAGCTTGCTTTCACCATGTTTATTACAAAGCACGGTGAGCCTCTCTTCTTACTATGACCTGAGGGCACTGACAGCTCCAGAGTAGCCAGGATAGAGAAATTAACACACTGTTCCATCTTTGTAAAAATGAGCAAACTAGTACCAAACAAAGGGTTTCTACAGCCTTACATCCTTTCTCTGATATCTGTTATCGTGTCTAGTTTAGGAAAAAAAGATAAAGAAAGGAAAATTCAGAGTGATATTTTACTCGTGGTGCAAACTGTGCCATGAGTCTTGTGGAGGCTACTTATTCACAATTTTGTTTACTAGCCATCAGTGGAACTTTCTTATACACATTTCTTTTTTCATGTTCAATCCCATTTGTACTGAGGGCAAAACATGCAGAGTTCCCCAGCTCCTTCACATAGAATGTGAAAAAAGGTAATTCCACTCTGCTCTTAATTTGATGCCTTATTATTTAGTTTAGTTCCTTCCAGTTCTGGTATTATGAGAAACAATGAAAAATTAGTTGACATTTACCTTCTTTGTGATGCTTCTGTCACATGTGTCTTTCACGTTCTGTTTTCTAGGCTAAGTTTTACTGCATTTAGACTCAGCTTCTGTACACAGAAGCATCACCTTTTTCTTTGATCTGCCATGTTGCCTTTTGTAAAATTTCTTTTCTTCTTCTACTGTATCTTTGTTGAAGTAGAATGACCAGAACAAGGCATGATAATTAAAAGCAGTTTGCAGCAGGAATTCATACAGCAATATAGCAGTTTCCTGTTTCTTTTTCTATTTTCTTCCTACTGATTCCTAACATTCATTTTTCTTTTTGACTAAGCACTGAGAAGGAGATTTCAAAAAGCTGTGACTTACAGGTCTCTTCCTTCAGAGATAGAAGTTCATTTAGAGTTCATCATTTGTATGTATAGTTGATGTTGTTTTTACCATATGCATTATGCAAATTACTGACAATTAATTTTATTTTCCATTTTATCACTCTGTCACTCAGTATTACAAAATGTTTTTGTAGAACATTATGATCAATTTTAATTTTGACCACCGAGGCTATTTTAGTGGCATATTTTTTTCATCTCTTTGTTCAGTATCTTTTTCAGATTGTTTAGGAATATGTTCAGTCCCTAAGACAGTTCCACATGGGACTCCCCTGACAATCCTCTCCCTTTTTTGAGAATGAACTGTTATTACTCTAATTTGTTATTTATTTTTCAACCAGGTACTGATCCACAAGAGAACTTCCTACTTTTCCACATGACAGCTTAGTTTCTTTAAAAGTCATTGTAGTGGTTTTTGGAAGTACAAGATAGGTTAGATGGGAAACCTTCTCCATGTGATTAATGACTTACTGAAAAAACTTCATACTTCTCAAATTCAGGAGGCATAATTTTGCTCTTCAGGTATTAAATCTTCTCAATTATATCATGTTTGTTTATTTGATGCAAATATAATTTCTACTAATAGGCCTGGACTGAAAGCCATATTCACTGGTTTGTGATATTCTTTATTCCTCTTAGAATTTTTTTTTTAATTTGTGTTATCTTTGTTCTTTTCCCTTCTGACAGTAGATGGCATGAGAGTAGATGATGGTAAAAGAAACAGAAACACGTAATTCAGCAATTTTATATCTGGGCTTCTGTGGACCCCTTAGGTGAACATTATCTGGTCCTGCTGATTTGATTTTATACATATTATGAACTGATTCAAAAATTCTTTCACCAATACCAATCTTGCAGAGCAACTGAGGTACACCAGGTAGACTGATTCAAGATGGTTCCCTTTATGACTGTACTTGTCTCCCAGGGAAGATTTGTCTCCCCTCCAAATCCAGATGGGATAGTGAACCACACATTGCATGTTGCTGCCTCTCGTACCTAAGAGGCACGACGTAGCCTGTGGTAGTGAAAATTAGGTTACCATTCCACATACATACACCATGAACCCATCATCCACACCACATGTCTGAAACAAATGATGAGAGTGAAAAAGGGCAATACACATTTCTCATGTATTTGAAATTATTAAGAAAGTAGACCACTGTGATAAAATACTGCAGAACTACTGTGTAAAAAGTTTGATCTGCTCTACATTTGTAAAAGCAGTCTACAAAAAGACTGAAAATAAGAGGTCTAAGCTTTTTTGCTTTTTTATAATATGTAGAACAGACCTGAAAAATTACATGGAACAAAAGGACTCATTCTCTTGTTACACATTAACAAAACAGGTTTAGGGAAGGCAGGGGGCAATGAGAAGTGTTTGGATTTTCTATGATGAAAAAATCAGATTGTGTTTCTGCATATGTATTTCCAAACTTTCACAAAAAAAATCAACTCATCTAAAACAGACACTTGTGATTNAAGAAAAAAAGATTACCTGTTAAAAAAAAGAAAATTGGGTTACATGCCCTTTAAGTATAAATATGTGACAGATTCAAATAGCCATTTGAAAATAGTCTTCAAACAGATTTCTTGGTACAGTGCTATATAATTTTTTTTCTAGCTTAACAAAGCCTCTCAGTAAGAATTTGTAGAAATTTTGAACAAAACCACAAGCTATTAACTACTGTTAAAAATAACCACTATCTTCAGAAAATTTTTTGCTACTTTAGTAACAGATGGAACTTACTGTTCCTCAACATAAGAAGCATTGTTAATTAGAAACAAATAAAAATCACTCTTAACCACAACATTTATTTAGGCTTAGTATCTCCATTAGGCAAGAGGAGCTGTATTGTTTTCTCTTTGTTTTCCTGTTCATGCTTTAGACTCTTTTGTCTTCAGGATTAGGATTATGGCCATGACTGAGAAAATATCCTGGAGATTTAAAACATCTTTTATGTTTCCCTTGGAGTAGCTGCTGTAGGAGACAAGAATACTTACAAAGAAGCTCTGCTGGTTTGGATGGAAATTTGCTATAATTTGAAATGTAAATAAATAAATACAGTGGTAGACATAATGTCTGATTGTTGAAACTACATAGTGCCAGGTTCTTCAAGAAGGTAAGCAGAATTCCAGAATATTTCCAAAGCAGGCATTTAAAGTGAATGCACAGTTATGAACTTTTGCTAATGACTTTTGCAGTAGGTACTGGCTCTTGGCTGGCATAAAATCTTACCAGTATTGTCCCCATCAAAGTAAGCTCATCATATACAGAGGAAGTATTTCTAAGAAAACAGTAGCAGGTAAAACTGAATATTCTCACAGATAACACCATTTTTCCATTGCCACTTCCATAAGAAATTGCAGTAGTAAATATATGACTCCAGTTTAAGAGAAGTATAGCTACATTTATAATCCAATAATCTGAATAGCTGCATCTATCCAACATCTTTTTAACAGTTTTAATAAGACTTTGCATAAGTTAACAATGTTCATTCATGTATTACATTAAAGGGCAGAGATTATGAGTTGAGTAGCTTTCATTCATCAGGTATTGTGTTTTCTTATATGTTTATTAGTGCATAAAGAAACTCTTTTAAGTATGAATCAAATTAGACTTTTTTATTCCTTCTCATGTCCTCCCTTATCTCACATTTGTTACCCTTAATCTTTTCTTGGACCTTCTTTGCCAACCCATACAGCCTCCACCCTGCCCCATCACTACTGAGTTGAGTTGATCAACCAAGAGTGCTTACAAGCAATGCAAAAAGCATCACAAACACACTCTTAGGCTGATCCCAGAAGATGTGGTCACTTGCCTAATCTTTTCACTTCCATTCTTCAAAGATCCCAAGGCACTAGCCTGTAAACCAGTCTGTGAAATTCTCCCCTTCATATAGATAAAGTGGTATAGTTACATGCATCAAAGTGAACAAAGTGTTTTGGGGAATGATAATTCTTAAAAGCCTACTGATGAGAATGTGTTAGTGTTTCTTCTCACATTGTTCTGTCATCTACACATGCCTACATTCCAGCTGTGTCTGTTCATCCTAATTGTGTCCCAGGCATCCATCTGCAGGGACCTTTGTACACTTCTTGTGGTTTTTATCTCTTGATCCTCTGTCAGAGACTTGTCAGGATAAGAACATGTCATGCAGGTTTAAGGCTTTGATTTTTGAAGGCATTATATTGGAAAACAGTACTTAGCTGTCATTCTTTCCTAAAGTCCTGAAGTCACTTGTGACCTCTAAGTGACACATATCAGCCTCATAGATGAGTAGCTGCTGAGCAGATGTGCTTTGACCATCCAGCCCAACTTCCATGACCAAGAATGTGTGCAATGCCCAAAGACATCCCAAGAAAGTAACTTATCTCAAGGCCAGAAGACAGAGGAAAACTGCGAACATGAAATCCAGGCCCAGGACCAATCCCAGGAATGCACTATTTCAGTTGTCTTTTCTTAGGAAACCAGAGGTTCAGATATGTTTTCTACATTCCAGTTAGGGACTCACCCCACTTTCATCCTTCCTGTCATAATCAAGCTGTCCCAAAACAGATTCACAAATGCTCTTCTTCTTACTTGAATAAGTACTGCTTCTTTGAAGAGGCTGGAGACACACTCTTAGATCCCCAAGAGTATTGCTGGATGAATACACTTGAAGGGTGGTGGCTTATTACTGAATTTCTAGGTAGACAAATGAGCTGCTCTGCAACATTCACTCCTGTGGTTAGAGGACACTGGCTCTTCAGGAATTTGGCTCTGAGGGGAGAGTTGAAGGCACTCTTAGAGGACAGTGTGAATACAGCTACTGATTCTTTTGCATTTATTTGGTATATCCACTGATTTCAAACAGTTCTACAACTGCATAGCTCAAACTGGTTATGGCATCCATTAATACTTGACAGTGTAATAACTCTCATTCCACAGTCAGTGACCTATCTGCCACAGCTTCCAGTAGAGCTTAATGTGTACTTACTCTGGGTGAACTACCTCTTAGAGAAAGAAAAAGTAGACTGTTAAACTAATTTTCTTCCTTTGCTCTAGCGTTTCTTAGCTTTTCTTGTGTCTACTGATCTTCTTTCCTCAAATTTACTAGACTTTCTTTTTACATTCTCAAACAGAACTCGTTTTACCAACATTGCAACAACTTTTATTCAGCCAGGATTATTTAAGCATTTGAAGGTGGAATATGCACCTTCCACATGAGAAGATTCCTGGACCAAAATATCAACTGCATTGTACCAATGTAAATCAGAAGTATCTTCACTGAAGTTGATGCAGTTGCAACAATACAAAATAATGCAAATGAGATGTCTTCAAGATCTAGTACTGTAGTTCCTTGAGTAATTAGTTTCTCTGTTTAAGCTTGTACCAATTAATCTCAGTCAGAAGTGGGAAGAAGAGACAAAAAAAGAGAAGTTAAATAGAATTATTATGCACATCTTAGGTTAGTAAGCGTGTGATTCTATTACTGTAAACCTTATCAAATTTTGTTACTCTTTTTTTTTTTTTGTTTAATTTCTTGTGTTTCTTTGGACAAAGAAATTACCTGCTTTAATCAGGTAAGTGCTAAGTGCATGTCTGGATAATAATTAGCAAAAAGGAAACATTACCTCTTGTTTTCAGGCCCACCAAATATCATCTTCCTTTTCAACCTAACACACAACTATGCACCTTTCATGCCATGGTCTTATAAACCTATCATCTTTTGTTTTGATTATACAATGTTAATTTTTTTTCATCAAATGTGAATTTAAAAAAAATAATTACCATTTAACTTTTTCATGCCACAAGCTTGCTAGCTTCCTCTTAATCTGTTAGCTGAATAACACTGCTTTTTCTGTTTGTAACAGTGAAAATTTTTAGTTCACTATCATCTAATCTGCCTACCTATTCTCTGTCTGGATAAAGGTTTAAATGTATAGATAAATACTTAGTGTATCTAAAAAAAGAGAAGCAACATAACAGTAATCCCTAAATCAGCTTTACATGCTGCCTTAAAACAGTGGAATACTTTGTATTATTTAAATAGTAAACTACAAAACATATTCTAAGTTCATTGTTGTACTCCCGAGGAGGAAAAATTCTGATAAATTATACTCTGTGAGGTGGGCTAGCATGGATTTGTGTTGGTCTGGATGAGTAAAAATTATCAGGGATACCAATCTTTCAGAGTATGACTAACCCACTTTCTAAGTCAGTGACACCAAAGCAGTTTATCTGTTCTCTTGGAAACATGCCTGTGCTTCTGTCCCCTTCTTTCTTGAAATGTACTGCACACAAAGCAGCTGCCAAGCCAGGCGAATTGCACACTAGGGGGAATTGCTGAAAATAAGCAGAATGCAGACTGGAAATAGGACTTGGGAATAATTGAAGGAGAGGAAAACAAGCATGGTTTTCTCCATTGTGGTTTCCTCTAACTGTTTTCCAAAATGCTTCATGTACTATGGAAAATATCTAGAGAAGTGTAGCAGTCTGAGCTGAATCAAAAACTCATTGCTGTCAATGACTTCTGACCACCAAAGGCTTGGATCAGGCCCTCAGTATCTCAGCATCCTGCATTCAAGGCCTCATGTATTAGTGAAAGACCAAGAAGAGTGCACTCAAGTACAAGATGAAGTTTGATGCCTATGTCCAAATACTGAAATCAAGTCTTTCTCAGCTCAGAGGCTGCCAGACAGTAGGAGCATGCCCCCGATTGCCCAAGCACATTCCTCCTCCAGCCTCGCTGGGTTGCTCTGTCTTCTCAGGGCCAAGTAGCTCAGTGGCTAGTTCACAAGTCTTCATACAGAATATCCAACACTAGTGGAACAGACTCCTGAAAAAAAATTGATGAAGTTACTTTCTTAAAAGACAGCTAGATAAGCAACTTCTCCTGGGGATACAATTCGAGCACTTGTCCTAGAAGCAGGGAAAGACTCATTTCATGCTCTTGGCTAGGCAACAGGATGCACACCTGTATTTTCTACTGCTTCTTAACTGTTGTAGAGACTTTAATGTGCTATGGGTGAAAAAGGGAACATTTCCAATTCTTCCTGTTGAAGCAGTGTGACTCTGCAAAAGAATGCAAGATTTATTGTTCTGTAAAGAGAGCAAGACACAACACAAAGCAAGGCTGCTTTTTCTGTATTCTAGCTTAGAGGCAGCCATCTAGGTTTCTTGTCCTGAGCACAGGCGTTATAAGGATTTAAGGAGCAATCAGCATGTAAAAAATGTGTAAAGGTTGTTTGGAGGAGTAGGATCCAGACATGCTATTGCCCAGTGTCTTAACCATTAAGCTATTAACCGAGTTCATATATTCTGATTCATTTTCTGTTTATTTTGCAATCTAATCAGTCCTGCTTTTTTTACCCTATAGCTTAGTTTCATCAGAATAGGGTCAAGAATATATCTATTTCTCCCTAGATGTCTTTCCAACTAAACCCAGCCCTTTTATAGAAGGCTACATGTATCATGATGGTTAAAATATTTTCCTAGTGTGCTTTTGTACTCCAAAAAAAGAATTATCTTATTTTGTTATGAATATTCTAACAATTGCACAGTGATAAAATGAGACCAGGAACTACATTTTAGAAGACAGTAGCAAAAATTACACTTGCCTTGCTGTTGTCCCCATTGGGGTGTGCTTGGGGGTGCTGGGAGAATGCTTGCCAAGCCACATCCACATAGATACACAGATGGAGGAGTGCCAGGCCCAGCCATGCCTTTGCATCAAGCTTCTCATCCAAGTCAACGTTAAGGAAGAGCTACACATAGAATCATAGAATCATAGAATGGTTTGGGGTGGAAGGGACATTAAAGATCATCTAGTTAAAATCCTATCTATTGGGCTATCTATTGGGTACCACTGGGGTTAGAGAGCAACTAAACTGGGGTATCCAGAGCCATTGTTTGGGACTGCAGAAGAATTTAGGTTTCCAGCACAGATTTTAGATGCTTAAATCCTTCATTAGGTCTGGTCCTAAATTAACTAAATATGTATATAGCTCCATCAGACCATCAGGTCAGGAAGCAGAGTAAAGTCTAGTGTGTTCTCAGCTACCATGTAGATCTTATTCCTAGGGTTACTTAGCAGTGCAGAATGAGACAGAGATCTAACTGCAAATGGTTCCCAAGCTTAAGAGATGATGTCAGGATCCAACTTGCCTGCACAGAGCCTTTAGTCATTGCTGGTTCTCCACTATCACCCCAAAAGGAGCTGGTGTACATATAATGGTCTGCTCTAGCCCTTCCATGAGGTCACACTTGAGTCTTTAGTAAGAGGCAGCACAGTCTCAAGTGTTCTCCCCTAAATATGGATCAAAATAAAACCTGTACCTAAATGCAATTGTGCTTTTTTATACCTCTAGATGTGAGTCCAAACTAGTCTGAGTCCCCTCACTGAACATAATCTTTGTGCATTTGGCCTTCAGTACTTTCAGATAGTCTGCTCTGGACTCTTTGGTTAGTGGGAGATTCTTGGAAACAGGAATAACCAGAAAAATCTTTCTCCTGGTCGCCACTGATGTTACTTTATTTTTTTGGCATTAACACAGCTACTACAAGAATTGTCCATTTCTCTTGTCTAGTAGAAATGCTGGACTATTTATATTACAAGAAAAGCTAAGCCTGATCCTCAAATTACAGACTGTGCTCCAAACTTTCAAGTGTTTTACTTGCTCAAACATATGTATTTTACTCTTATTTGGGTCTAACACTACAGTCCCTATTTAAGAAAAGCCACACACTAAGGTCAGAAGTAATAGTGTAATTTGGCATCCAATAACACTCTATTCTCAAGTGACATTATTCTCCTACCACCACTGTTGCTTCTTGCTTGAATAATTATTGTTCTTTCACCTTTCTCCAGCTTTATTTATTTGTTTTCTTTCTCCTTCTAATAAGAGAGAATAAAACTTGCCAAAATTTCAAGATGAGAACACAGCATTCATATAAGGTTGTTATTGCATTTCTTGCATATGCTAATAAGGCTGCAATGGAGAATGTCGTGTTTCCTCTCTTTCCTCTACTTAGTACAATCTAACACGTTAAGTACTTTTTGGAATCTCTGTTAGATATTAAACAGATACTCCGGTGTGGTGTTTGCAAAAAATCCACCCCTATGTACCTCTTTTTTTCATCTATAAAGAGAAATACACTCATATTAATGGAAAGTGACTTTTATGAGATGGAAAGCCAACTAAAGACAAAGAAAGTATATTACAAATAGATTTTATTTATCTTCTGATCTTCCATTGTGAAAACCTTTCTAAAATCTTACATAGAGACATTTTGCATTTCAAATGTATTTTGAGAGAGAACAGCATCACAGACTTAGACCCTAGACTTTTCTGAGGTCTCATTGTTTGGAAATCAATATGGTTTTTGATTGTGTGTGTATGCATACATGCCCATAGTTACAGAGTGCCATCTGCTGTCATATGAGACTAAATAGTGTTTCTGTTAAGTTTTTAGGATCAATAAAGTTTTTGTGCCCTTCAAAGACTTTCTGATTAAGTTGCACTAACAGACAAAGCACAATTTTAAATTGTAAGAAGAGTGGAGGTGGTTTTTTCCTACCTTTGAACACATTGACCCCTCTATACTGTATTCTGTTTTAATTCATGTCATTGCTTAGTCTTCCTGGCTGATCTGTCTGTGTAATCTCTTTATTCTTCTGGTTATAAATGAAAAAAATAGTTTTGTGACAGGCTTGTGCAAAATATTGTTGTTTTTCTCAAAATGTTGGCGTATTTAGACCAATAGGTTATTTTCTTGTTGATCTATAAATAAATTACACAGAGTCCAGGTATGCTGTAAATAACAGCAGAGGTGTTCACAAGCAGCATTCAACCTCCTTTTTGGGAATGAAAATCTAAACTTGTTCTTCAGGAGAAAAGTCTGCCTTAAGAACTGGAGCCATAGAAAGATTAAGGTAAAAAATAAACTCTGCCACTTGTCACAACTTCCTGAGAGAGGCAAATCTCACCCCCCCCCCCAAGACATATGACATTTCATTCAAGACTGAAAACTTGCTCAAATACTTCAAATACTCTCTTAAGACTGTTCAGTGCTTCCCTCTGGTAGCCTGTCCTATAAAATATTTCTCATAAAGGTTAAATTGTCTTAATAATTTAATTCCTTAGATAAATTTGACAGAATCAATATAGTATCATGTAGGATTTTAGTTTGGTGTAATTTGCTTATTGTGCCAGAGAATTGTTCCAGTGGCAGATTTTCAATCTATCCCAAGAGCAGTTTGCACTGCCAGAGCGGCATTCACTAGGGATCTGAAAGTACTTCCCAAATGCTCCTGAACGAATCCTTGCAACACATCCCTCATGCTGAGCAAGAAAAACATGGGAATTAATGGAAACTTTTCCTTTCACTGGAGACGATCCAAATTAACACTGCTGAGTGCTCCCTTCACTTCAAGTGGAAATATCAACATAAGTTTAACACATTTCCTTTAAGAGAGAGGACCTGTCCTTACTCTTGTTCTTTCACAAATGCAGATATGTTTGTGTCAAGAAAGACAGGAGCAAAGAAAAAGAGGTAGATTCTGGTATTACAAACAATTCTAATTTTTCCTTAAAAAAATATTTTAACAAGGGCCAGACTCAAATTCCACAATAATTAACTGGAATAATTTTCTATTCAGAGTTGTGTTTTGCCTGTAAGCCTGCAAATTTGTTAGGAGCTTTACATGCCCAATTTTATTCATACACTCTTTAAAACGTGAGTGATTATTCTAAGAGTAAATAATGTTCACTTTAAAAATCTGCTGCTGTAAATAAAAAAGTTAAGGACAAAAGAAGCTTATATTCCCAGTTGCCATTGAAACCAGGAAAGTAAAAAAATAATGAAATTTATAGCCTTCAAATACCTATCAGATTCCAAGTACTATTACAGGTATTCTAACTGTGAATATATACTGTGACTTAATATGTACTCACTAAATGCTGTTTTTCTTGACTTCTTTTAAAAAAGTGTCTTATTTTCCTGTGCAATACTTACTCTTTTCCTTTCCTTTCCATATGTGTTCATTTAATAAGTGCCTTTACCAACTGATCTGGATCAATGAATACCAGTCTTTCTTGTAATTGAAGTACAAGCACCTAATGTAATCTTCAAGATCTACACACTGCCAGTGAGGTATCAAACTGAAATTAATATCTGTGCAAGACCATTCTGTAATTTTCTTACAGTGTCAAATATCAAGGTCAGACCCGATTACATCTCAATAGTACAATGAGGCAAAGAAGCACTGGGGTACTCCTTACTTGTCTCCATGGGACCAGGCCTTTCACTGCAGATCATAAATCAGAAGGAAAATGACAATATTTCACACTCCAATGTAAAAGAATTTCTTTCCTCTTTTGAGCATTTATTATTGTACTATTATTATAGACCTTATCATTATACACTTACTGTTGTGTGTTAGTACCATCAAAACAAAGGGATTCACTTTGAATAAAACAGATCATTATGTCTTCTATAATTAAGAGAGTTTTGAGGAAAGCTTGCAATGATATTCCTAGGTTTTTTGAAAGACTTTGTTTAGCTCTTGGAGATCAATGCCATGTTTTAGAATTTTACTGCTCTTCTTTCGTTACCAGTAAAAAAATCTCCCAATCATAAATTGTCATTGACTCCAGAAAAGAATTAAGTTTAATAGCATTCCCAGCAATAATGTTCAAGATGCAAGCATTATGCTACATAGCATAACGTTACCAGCAACAACAAATATCTTAATGCATTTTGGGTTCTTATTTATCTGTTGTTTTTTATTCACTTGACATATACTTAGGTAATTTTTTCAAGTTTTCATTGAAACATGAGTTAGGAAAAGAGAACAGTTGTTGTAGTTGTTGTTTTTATTGTTGCTGTTGTTTAATGAAAGCCAACTTTCAGTTAGAAGATACGAAGTCTAAAGAAATCTGCCAGTTAATAGACAAACCACAAAACTGTAGGACCTGCCAATCCTATTACAGCTTCATACTGATATAATGTATCTCACTCTCATAGTAACTAGCTGAAACTAGGCCCTAGCTTTAGATTTTGTGGAGAAATTACTAGTAAAGTTCTTTCATGTTTGGAAGAGCCCATTTTAAACATTATGGACATAAGCATATAGAGATGGAAGTTTCTAAATGAAAAATTCCTATTCAGCTATTCCAGGGATGGAGAATAGAATTGGAGTTACAATGTCAAATGCAAAAGCCATACTAAGTGAAAAAGAAACCTATTTTTAGAAACTTAATTTATTTCTAAAGCTAATAGGTATGGAAGATAAAGATATAGGAAAACAGTTCCTTTATCATTTTAGAAGGTTTAAAAATAAGAGTTTTAGAGGAATATATATATTTTACAGCAGTCGCTTTAAAATTAGGCCTTTGGTCTCCTGTTTCAAGAAAAGAGAGATGGAAATTGCCAGCCCACGGCAGTTCACTCAGATTCCTATAGTAGGGTGGGAAGAATTGTTGCCTGGAGAAGCCTGTCGTTCTCCTCTGACTACAGGTTGTCTTGAGCAATCAGCTCATATTTGATTCCTAACATTTAGATAGCTAAAATTAGGCAAGACAAATTCCACCTTATGTTAAATACGCTTCCATGAAGACAGAAACATGAAAAAAATTGTGAGGTGGAAGGTAATGAGATTATCTGCATTGCTTGTGCCAGAGGTGCACTGAAGAGCCTTTGGTCTTCTGCTGAGCTCCTAGTATGCAAGGCACAGAGCAGACACAAAATAAGAGAGCACACCACGCCCTGAAGAGTTTATTCACTCCCCTCTGTCAAAGATACTAATAGTTCTACCAGAGTGGGAATATATTCCCATGCTTGTCTGCTACAAAACTATAATCTCAGTCAAAATTCAGTAATGAGCTTTCTGATGCAAGTAAACAACACATTAGAAATTAAAACATGTCAATACATTATATTAGTATCTTCTCTGATTTTTAATGATGCTTTATTCATCAAGCTTCCCCACAATAAAAGGTCTAACTTCCATGACAAGCTGAAAACATTTAACAAACAATGTTTTAAGAATTCAAAAGCATTTGTAAGCATCCAGACTCTTAACTTATGTGTATTGAGTGGTAAGATAAAGGTTTCTGTATAGCTATAGGTGGGCTATAATGTCCCACTTTTTAATTAGAGTGTGTAGAAGCACCATTTTCTAAGAGATTTCATTTAAAGATCCAAGGGTAAAATCAGATAAAATCTTATGAATTTCAGGGTAAGTATCCCAACCCCACTGCCCATCCAGTATGACTTCTTTTTCCTTCAAGTCATACTCACATAAACACTGTGCAGACTATCACAGAAGGTTCATGACAATGGAAAAAATCTCTGCAATATTTGGTGTTTTTGCTTATAAGGAAGCTTATATCATTTGTCTGTGGCCAACTTTTCTTCCTCCTTTCTGTGTGACAAATAAAAAATACAGATACGTCCCATCCTGTTTAGTAACCCATAAAAAGCATCAGCCATGCTAGATACATGGTTGATGTATGCAGAGCATACCAGACTTTGTTTGATGGGAAGATGTTACAAATTCTTCCATATCAGGTACTGAGTTATATTAACTTTGCTGTATTAACCAGTCTTTAAAATCCCAATTACATCTATAGGAACTAAAAACATTTAAGCTGCAGCACTGTAAAACAAGCAGCAGGTCATCCAGAATGCATAATAGGTTGCAATATAATATTTATTTACTACCAGTTTTTTCTTTTTAACAACCTCTAGCACAATGTCAAATTTTCAAAAGTGCACGAATGTTGAAGTTGGTGAATATTTATTCATTTATTTTCTATTAGAAAAATGTTGTAAGTTACTTGTTTCTGTGAGGCGTACACTGTTACATCCAGTAGCTGAAATATATTTGGACATACAGTAACATCTAAGATGAAACTTCAGGGAATAACATAACAATAATTATAATGAATTAAGGGATAATTGAATTTGAAAACAATCTGGTGCACTTTTTTTAGCTGATACATTAGTGGCATAAGTGTACAATTTGAGAACTTCCATCAGACATTGCTAGACACCTCAAGAGACAGACAAACCTCTTATTAAAAGGGTTTACATAGTTATGGCAGAAAATTAAAAACTGATGATTCATTTTGTTATTACAGAAAAAATAACATTACTTGGAATTTATAAATTATTCTTTTTGTCATAGAATGCATAATGAATCACAATTTTTGTTCCTCACTTGCTTATTAATTTAACAGGCGTAGAGATGGTATATTTTCTCCAATTCAATTTTTCATTAATAGAAGTCTTCCTTTCAGGCTTAGCACAGTGACCAAGAGGAATGTAGTGTTGCAGTAATGAAGGAGCAAAGAAAACAAGTCTCCTTGAATTTCAGTTCTCCTGATTTACATAGCAGTCTGCTCAACACAGAAAATGATCTATTACCCACAAGAGAACACACAACTCACGGAAGAGTGGTGCACACTGTGTTAATGAAGACACAGACTACAATGCAGGGATCTTGAAAGGCTCGTTTGAGATGCAGCTGCTTATCTAGTTGCAAAAACATGTAGGGAATATATAAATTTTATTCTTCCTCCAGCTAATATGCAAACAGTTGTAAGGAGAATTAAAGTGATGGTATTACCTCAATGTTTTAAAAGAAAATATTTATTTATATGTGTTTAAATATGAAAGATCAGCCCTCTTTCCACCCAGTAACTGCCCTCATTCCAGGACCTACTTTCAACATTCCTCTTTCTCTGGAGAAAACAGTACAAAAGTTATCAAATGCAGAAAATATGTTAAATATACTTTTTTGAAGACTACATTTATATATGTTAATATATATTAAGGCTTACTTGAAATATGTTCCCATGATTCCATGTATTATTTACGCTACATTTCTCAAATTGAAAGCAGTACAAGTCTCAGGAGTTTTAGAGGAATTCTGCATGGCACAGATGCAGCAGATATAGTGAGCCCGTGTTCAGTGTATGTTTGGCTATAAAAGTCAACAGAGGAGCTTCTGTTTTTTTTCATGTTGCACAGCTATAGTACCCATGAAGATTTCACTTGCCTTTCAAAGGTAATCCTCTGAGTACCCGCAGTGTCTGACTCCAGGAATGCCTTCCAGGACATCCCAAACAAACTGTCAGAGAGAAGCTGCCCTTTCAATGCCCCTTAGAACATCCTTAGGCATGCTGTACATCACCCTGACATGGAACATGCCAAATGCCCAGCAACCCCCAGCACAGGTCACACCTGAGAAAGAGGAAAGGGAGGTACTGCACCTGCAGCATCCTGTTGGATGGATCTCCATAAGGAACACCTGTGAGCCATTCATCAAATCCATATATTTTTAAACTCTTCTCATCACAGATGAATCTAGTTTCATGTAAACATCTTGTATCATAACGACATACCTGCATGCCATGTAGCCCAGGTCAGCCCTCTATTAGGAGTAAAAGACGGGTAAGAGACCATCATCCTGCGACAAAGGTACTACAAATGTGGTCTCTCTGTAAACAGTGCAAGAACAAACTTCTCATCCAGTATCCAGGCCTCCTGCAACCATTTGCCCATCTCCAGGGCTGAAAACCAGACGCTTCTCAGCCTGGAAACAGGTCACAAGCCTCCATCTGCCTCTAGCCACAACTAGCACACCCAGTAAGGAAAACACAAAATGCCCTTTTTGGGCGACATCTTTCTGGAGTGGGTCCCAGAATCTTTAGGTTCATCTGCTGTTGCTGTTAACACACCACCAGGTCATTTTCCTGCAGATATGCCCTGTACAGTGTACTGCAGTGTAACCCCTCACAACAGCCTGCCTTGTTCTCTTGCACAGTGCTCTCTAGGACTTTTACTTTTCCGCTGTCTACCGACCTCATCTGTGATAGCTTGTGACACATACTAGTGCAGTGAGACCATTATAGAGATTGATGATGGGACAATTTAGAGTAACATGAACTTTCATGACACAGACAAGTTAGAGTGGGCTAAAACTAAGAGTGTCTTGCTAGACATGCTGTGAGGACCCGTCGGATGTCTTGAGAAAACCTTACAGATTTTGGATATTCCCGAGTCACCCCAAAAACGTCCTGGGAATTTGGTGAATTGACAGTAACTATGAGCCTGAGGCATTCTTACTGGCATAGTCTTTAGAATGACCAAAAAGACAGTGGAGAAAGAAACAGTGCAAATGAGAATTGCCAAGTTAAAACTCCAGTTTGCCAGAAGGAGACCTTCCATGGTGTAACTGTGTAAGAAGGGGAGTAGACGTAAGGCAAAGCAATGACCAGTTCCAAATTACCTTCATATATGACGCTATAGTTAATGCTCACACAGTTTAGCCTTTATTTTCAAACTATCTATATATCTAAAAGGAAAATTGAAGGTAAATTGCAGGTCTGGGGAAAGTAGAAGGTCAGTACAGTCTTGCTCTTATTTTCTTGCAGCCAAATTAAAGTTCAGGTGCCTGGATGAGAGACAGCCATGTGGTAACTTCTCAGTGCTTTCTGCCCTGAACCCTACGACCTTTGCTAATGCAGAGGCTTCCCATCTTTCCCTCAGTTGCCTCAGGTCCCCCATCCCACACCTTTCCTGACTCCAATCTTCTCTGAGCCCTTTTAGCCCATCACCTTGCCTCGCATCACTCCAGTCTCCTCATCTCAAAGCCTTCACTGCCCTCTGCCCTACGGTTCCCAAATCCCTTCCTGACTTAAAAGCCCAGGTTCATTCTCCCTGACACTTCCCCACCATCTCTTCCTGCCCATAACTGTCTCCATCAGGCACAGGTTTTGGCATAGAGGCTGCTGTGCTCTTCTACTCCTGCAGTGCCTGCACCTTGTGGGGGTAGCTGATGCCATGTCAAAGCACCACTGCTGCAGGCATCTGCTTCTACCCTTCAACTCATCTCCACTCACGTCCTCCCAGCAGCAGTTGTGGCTCTCATACTGGCAAGTATTTCAAAATCCTGCAGAGAAGTTACATTTATAAAATATTGTCCTAGATGCTTTTCACAGGAAATGTTCAGGAAAAAGAAGGGAGAAGAAAGTCTACCCTGCAGAAGCCCTCTTACCTCTACCAGCCATGGAGATCTTCTCGGAGGATCTTTTGAGGGTTTATTTAGCTTTCTTTCTTAAAAGGATTGGCAAACGCTTTTAAAGAGACTTTGGCTTTGCTTCAGAACCTTAATATAACATTAAGGAGAACTACATAATTTAAAGAGAGCAAAGGCCAAGTAGGTCATCCAGTGCAACCCCTCAGCAGTGCCAACTTGCACTCTTTAATGCATTCTGTGGTGCCTTCGTCCACTGTAGATCTCATTTACAAGGGATGAAGCTTCCTGTACTCCTCAGGAGTTTTTCTGACAGTTTACATTATTTTAACCTTTAGAAGTTTGCAACAGAAAAAAATTGATACCTGTGACTTTAATTCAAACTGCAGAAACTTCCATTTTACACCATACTAACTTCACTTATGTACAAAGATTAAACATACTGTTATAGCTCAACAGCAACATAAATAAAAGCAAAAATAGGCTACTCAGTCATTTTCTCTTTACTGCTCATAAACAAAGAAAAAGAGCTGTGACTAAGCAAGTTCTCTCCCTTCCTGTAACTGTCAGCGCACCTCACCCGTTTTCAACCCTTACATCTGCTCTTCTGGCTGAGTGTCTCTTTTTTTTTCCCTTCTCTCATTTATCTTTTTACTTTTGACCTTTTCAGTCGTTTCTCAATACCTTTTCTCAGATGCTTTGGGGGATTTTATTAAATACTTCAGAGTGTTCTACAAAGCTGTAGAATGCCTGAAGTTCACAGTAGGTCTTACAGATTTGGTATAATGCATGAAGGAACTGCTGTTCCACTGAAACCAACAAGGATTTTGATACAGATTTCTCTGGGGCTCAAATGCCACCTCGGTTCTGCTGGTTTTCAGCTTCACTTTTCACTTCCAACAAAATTTGAAATCACTAATTCTGATAAGAGTGATCTGATAACAAATTTTAGAGTAGCAAATAAGATGTATCAGCTTGACTTTTAACACTTGTGTCAAGCAGGATTTTGTGCTAGCAGGCCACAGTACTACAAATTTGTACGCTTAGTTGGGCAGATAAGAAAAATCATGCTGACTTGAGCAGGACTTCATGGAGGCACAAATTTATCACGGAAGATTGTGTGATGGACGGTGTCATTGTCCACATGACACAATGGGAACAGCTAGGCTTGTGTCAGCGCTGAATAAGAAACTTTAGAAATTCAAGATTTGAATTTTGGACATTAAGTCTAATAAGGCCATTCCACCTGTTACATTTCTCTGTGCAATGAAGAAAGGTAAGAACTGTGCTAGAATTGTCACTGAAATAAAGACATAGCTTAAGTGTTTATGATCTCAAGCACTTGGGGTGCCATTTGAGTTGTCAAGTCTTATTATATTGAATATCATAGAACCATAGAATCATAGAATGGTTTGGGTTGGAAAGGACCTCAAAGATCACCAAGTTCCAACCCCCCTGCCATGTGCAGGGACACCCTCCACTAGACCAGGTTGCTCAAAGCCTCAATATCATCCACACCTGTCATGTGTTGTTGAAAGACACTTCGAATTCTCTGCCAATATACTTTTAGGCAGAGCTAAGCATTACTTGTTATGATAGTGAATGGCAAGCTTTACAGTTACATTTATGGGGAAGTATCTGCAGAGAATTTAAGTTGAAATGAGCAAGATGCAGCCTCTGCTTGGATGTGCATGTGCAGTGGATGTGGCATTACCTGTCATACAACAGGCTGGGACTAGTCTTCAGAATTCCTCTTTTTAACTATGTGCTCTGAATGTATTTGAAATAAATAAGGGTAAAATATTTGCTATCATGTAATGGGTATTCTGGCTGAGATATCCAGAAAAAACACACACAAGTTTTGCCTCATTGTAATTTGATGTGATTAGTTTGAAAAGGCTCTGTTTTTCCCCTTTGGGCTGAAATATTCATAAGGAAAAAATATTTTTGCAAAACCTGCATTTTTCAATGAACCAAACAAAGTGAAAACCTAGTACATGGCTCAAGTTATAAACTATTAATCAAGTTGATAATTAGACATTATATGCTATGAAAATAATGCTTCTGAGTCACTTTAAGTGACTCAGTCCTTCTGGAATAAAGCATTGAATTTCCAAGAAATAGTATTCTTTCTACTGATCTGAATGCTGAACAAGATCGTTGTGATTAATAGCTATCATAATTAATATAGAGTGAATTAATAATGACTTTCAGTTTTGCAGTAAAACCCTAAAGATAACAAGTATCTTCTGTGTTGTACTTTATGTCTACAAGAGATTAATATTTAAATACATACCATTAAAAGATGTGAAACCACTAGCTATTCTTCATTCCCTTTGGAAACAAATCAAATATCTTACTGTTAATCAGGTAGTAAAAGCTCATTAAATTAGATACATTTACAGTGGAGTGGAGGTGCATAGGATATGTCCTTAAAGAGAAATTAAATTCTTAGATATGAAACACTTACAATGAGGTATAACCAATAGTTACCAGACTCAGTCCAAATCACAACAACAAACCTGCATGAATAAAAATTAATTTCATGTTTACTTTTGAAAACAGGGATTTCAAAAACTAAATAGCGATTTGTATACTGAAAAAGTATAGCAAATATTTATTCAGGATCCCCAGCTACACATTAATCATCATAGTCAAACTCTTTTCTTGGTTCATTATGCGAATGCATATAACGAAAGAGAGTTAGTTACCTTTAGTCCTGAGAATGTAAATGGTTGAGACAGAGTGAGGGTGACAGAAAACAATAATTGGGGCTTGAAGCTTTATATCAATGAAAAAAAAAAAGAGGAGTGAGGCAGCTGAAACTCAGGATTCAGACTCTTATTGTCATTTGTCAATGTACCTTGAGAAGTGAGGAGGAAAACAGTTGTTTAGACTGTCCCTGAGTTTAAAGGAAATATCAATATTCAGGTTGAATGTCTTGTAATTGAATCCCAGTGTGCTTGCTCCCATGTCTGTTTGATATAGATCCTCCATGTCCCAACACATGAAAATAAAAATAAGTTTAAATGTCACATCCTTTCACTGTTCGCTGCTAAGAGAATAGAGATCAGTGAAAAATACCTAACAGCATTGCACAAATTAACAGTTAGCAGAAACATGGGAGATCCATAAGGCAAAAAGGCTCACACATCTGCCTTCTGCCTGAAAAATCACCTGGGTAGTGCTTATTTACAAATTTGTGGAAAAATCCCATCCACAGAAATCCATCCATCATGGATTTTGTATTTTTTCATTTGCTCTACCTCGTTTCTGATGTTTATTTTCAAATGAAGAGCCTGCTAGGCTGACTCTACCCAAACAGCTTTCAGCTCAGCTGTCTGGATTGAGGAAGAAGAGGGGGCTCTGTGTGGGAGCTGTGGGCAGTCAGCCACTGTTCCCAGCTTTGGTGTGCCTCTGGGACTGCTGTGCAGGCTCAGCTCTTCACGGTTAATTCCTACTGAAGATTTTCTGATTTAAATGCCTTAATACTTCTAAGCTGTGGGACAGGTTCAACTTTGAAATGGTCTTTAGCTTTGATTAGATTAAAAAATTGCTCAATGACCAAGCTTCCTGGGCCATTTTCTGAAGACGTGTCTGCCAAAACCCAATGTTGAAGCTCCTCTCAGAAGCACCAAGACCCAAGGTTAGTTTCCTCCTTCTTCTAGAGTTATCATAGACAAGTGGAGCTTTTATTTTCACAGGTCCCTCTTGCTATGCTGCAAAATACTTTCACTCTCTCAGGCAATAGCACTTCACAGAATCACAGAATGTTAGGGATTGGAAGGGACCTTGAAAGATCATCTAGTCCAATCCCCCTGCCGGAGCAGGAACACCTAGATCAGATCGCACAGGAACGCATCCAGGCGGGTTTTGAATGTCTCCAGAGAAGGAGACTCCACAACCTCTCTGGGCAGCCTGTTCCAGTGC
>VZTO01012556.1:85877-131796 GCA_013400615.1 Syrrhaptes paradoxus
GGCCTTAGCTTTCCTAGTTGCTTCCCTACACTCTCTGACAACATTCTTGTACTCCTCCCAAGTGGCCAGCCCCTCCTTCCATGTTCTATAGACCCTCCTTTTACACTTGAGTTTGCCCAGCAGATCCCTGTTTAACCATGCAGGCCTCCTGGCACCCCTTCTTGACTTCCTACCTGTTGGGATGCACCGATTATCACCTTTCCCTTTGTTACCTATAAAAAAAGCTGCTGTACATTAATTTTAAAAAGTAGATGCAATTTATCTACCTCAGTCACTCTTGTTTTTTCACCAACTAAACAGGGCAGTCTACTTCATCCTGATTCAATTGATTTTTCTGCCTACTGTGAGCACAAGTAATAAATAGCAAGCTTATTTAAAGATCATTGCAGTGGGTTTGCCATAGCTGTTCAATAGTTTCAGTGCCACAGTAGCCTTTGTTTGATGGCTATGTGGGTTCCCAGTATGTCTGAAAACATTAAAGATCTGAGGAAAGTCATTTTCCTTCTTAATAAGAGAACCAGTTGGTCTGAACACATAGGTTCATGCTGATATGTTTAAATGAGGTGTGCTTAGAAGACGGACTCATTGCCATATATTTTAACCTCTAAAGAAGCAAATGCTAACCTATGCTGGTCTTCCTACCAGATTGGCTAAGAGCATAAAGTTGGACAAGGTGATTCTTCATTTACTGTACTTTTTTAGTGTGCAAAAGAACAATATTAAAGACACTTTCTTTGATTTATTGCCTTTGAGGTAAAAGAAATCTGAAAACTTAAATAGGCTTAGGGGATTAGAACTCAAACAGCAAAGGACAACTTCTTTTTTTTTTCTACTCCTACAAGGTCCGTTGGCAGATGGGACAGGACCTAATTTCATTGTACTTCATTTCCATCGATGTGATCAAGAAAGGCTGCACATAGTGCAAGATACCATCGACCTTATTAACCTCAGATGTGTAATCTCCAAAGTCTGTCTCCCTGTGATAAAATAAACTCTTGGTCGCATACATATTTATCCTCTTTGGCCATTCCCCTTTCCAGTACTCATTACAATTTGGTGTTGTTATATGTATTATGAAATTTGGAGGCATTCAATTACTCATTTTAGAAATAAATCTAAAATAAACATTTTGTTTTCAACATTAGATACTTAGAATTCCTACAAACAACAGATGAATTATGTTTTATTTATGTATCTATTTGTCCCCAATTTCTCATCTATACATACATAGAATAACAAGTACACTTTTACAATATTATTCTACACCACTGTAAGCTATTGTCAATGTCAGAATGTTCTTCCACTACCAGACACGAATCCCTTCAAAGTTTAATTTTAGATAGGAGCAGTAATAATAATGCAACCTCTGTTTACTGAAATGTTGCAAAGTTATTTCCATTAATGGTAAAAAATGTGAATTATCCCACACTTTGTTATGTGCAGTGACCGTGTGTTTTTGGCTATTTGTATCACTTCACAGAAACGGGAATTTCTTTTCCAGGAATCCTGCTCTTTCCCCTTTGAAGACAGTGGCAGCACTTCTATTGACTTTACTGAAATTAAAATGTAAACCTTTAGCCTCTGTGTAATCTGTCTTAAATACACAGATTTCTTTTTGTTTGTCTTCTATTGTTCTTGCTTTGTTCTTTGACTGTTTTCTGAATTCTGAAGATTAGTCCCTCAGTAATTTATTTAGTTGCCCATTGTTTTTTCCTAATCTTCCAGATTCTTTGTCTCTTTTTTTTCTGTGGAAGGAGCTTTTCAGTCATATTCTATTGAAAAATGCCACAGGTGAAATAACAATAGTCGTAAAAGCAAAGACTGAGCTAACACCATGTTCGTGGCAGGATATGCTGCAATCCAATTAGAAAGTAGATTGCATTGAACTACACTATTCTGAACTGGTCTCACATAAACCTTAAGTGGTTGTTTTTTGTACAGATTGTGTGCAACATCCCTGTCTCTGGAGGAAACCCAATCAGTTTATGGATTTTCCCTCTTAAACACTGAATTTTGAAACATTAACCTCTTATCCCTCTCTTCCCTAGAAAATAAATGGCTGTATTGGGTTAGACTCTTCTAATTTCTGATAAGTTTACATGCGAAAGTAATCTTTTCATCAACAAAACAAAAATGGTCATGATTTCATCATTGTTTACCATATATCAGTATTAAATCACATAATCACCAGGACAAAATAACTAGATTCCTTGGTGCAAAAAACCCCAGGGTCCTCTACCTGAATCATCTTAGCCTATTTTGGGAATTCTTGAGAGAAATAAGCTCATGAATCTGAGTTCCTCATGGATTCAGTAATGTCTGGTAATTTTGATGGAGCCTTTCAACATGGGTTGTGTGCATCATTGAAACTGTCCACACAAGCATGCAGAGGAATTCCCAGGGTCTTCAGCTCAAGGCCAACCCATCTCTGTGGAGCATTATGAAAGTTTTTCTTTCTTGAGGGGAAGCTACATTACATTCAAAAAGTGTTGGACTACAGAGACTCTGAGAATGAAGAACCCACATTTACATTAGTGGCAGAAAAAGCAAGCTACAAGACTTGGGACATATTTTAAGTACTGCAGTGATTATGTAGTTTGACTTTGAGAAACTGAAGGCCCAGTACCTTAGGGAAGGATTTGCTCACTGTGCAGTAGCATGTTTTTAGGTACAATGTGACATTACAAGTGTGTCTAAAAAATGTCAAAATGTAGTACTAGAGGACCAGTTTTTCTCTCATAATTCGAAATGCAGAGGAAATAACATTGCAAATAGTAAATAACATGCTTATTAATCCCAAATTAAGCTGAAGTTTATTTTCTTTAGATTTGCTGGGCTTTATATTGTCGTTTCTATGGCAAACTATCAGGGTAAATTGAAGAAAATTACTAAGCAATGCCTTGCATGATGATCATCTCTCATACATCAACTCCCCCACAACATGCATATAGTTCATTAACTGTTCAGTGTGACTGAGAAAATTTAGAGCCCAATGCTCTTACTCTTCATCATAGACTACACTGACAGTGACAGAAATCAGGCTCACTGACCTATAATTCCCTGGATGCCTTTTACATCCCTTTCTGTAGATAGGAGTTAAATTTGCCATCCAGCTCCAGTCCAGGGGCTGCCTGTGATAGCAAGTTACACAGCATGGCTAGCAGTCTTATGGTTTTACATGCAAATAACATTTGGTCCTGGTGATTTATTAATACTTAACTTAATTATTTGGTCCAAAACTTGCTGTGTATTTGCTTCAAACTCACCTTGCACTTACGACCTATCTGCTACAAAGGATGCAACAGCTGTGGGAATCTCCACAGCTTCTTCAGCTGTCCAGACCAATGGAGAAAAGTCATTAGGCTTTCCTGCTATGACCTTATCAGCCCTCAGTGATGCTCCTACATTTTTGTCATCAAGCTCTCCTTTCACTTTTGTAGATGGCTTTCTGCTTTTTATGTACTTAATTACTTTTCTACCATCAATTTTCATCTTTTGCTAAATGACCTTCAAAACACTTTTTACCCCTATTAATTACTTGTTTATATTTCATAGAATCATATAATCATAGAATTATCTAGGTTGGAAAAAACCTTAAGATCACTGAGTACAACCATAAACCTAACACTTTCAAATCCACCACTAAGCCATGTCCCTAAGAGCCATCTTTATACATTTTTTTAAATAACTCCACGGATGGCGAGTCAACCACTTCTCTGAGCAGCCTGTTCCAGTGTTTCACAACACTTCCAGTAGAGAAATTTTACTTAATATCCAGTCTAACCCTCCCCTATTGCAATTTGAGACCATTTCCTCTTGTTCTATCGCTTGTTACTTGACAGAAAAGACCAACACCCATCTTGTTACAACCTCCTTTCAGGTAGTTGTAGAGAGTGATGAGGTCTCCCCTCAGTCTTCTTTTCTCCAGACTAAACAACTCCAGTTCCCTCAGCCCCTCATGTGGAAATAAAGGACTGGTGGTCAGCAAAAATGTAAACTGACCTTCAGATTAGAGAATTATTGTGGACAAGTGAGGCAACACTGCAGAAAGCCCTACTGCAAGCATAAGATGCACCAGGTTCAAAACACCATGTAGTGGATAACAGACAATATTAGGTTTCTATCCCTATAGCAGCCCTCACAGTGCTGAGTGCTACCCTGGTAGCTGGCAGGGTGTTTATAACACATCTTGGGAGGGGGCGGAGCTGGGACAGCTGACCCGGATTGGCTGTTCCATTCCATGTGACATCAGATCAGCCATAAAAGCCAAGGGAAGGAAAAGGGGACATTTGTTCCTGTGTTTGTCTCCAGGAGCAGTTGCTGCACATACTGAACTTCTGCTTTCCTGGAAAGTGGCCAGACATCACTTACTGAGGAGAAGTAGAGAATAACATTTTCTTTACCTTTTGTTTCTGTGTGTGGCCTTGGCCTTTGCTTTAATTAAACTGTTTTTATCTTGACGCACGAGTTTTTCATCTTATTCTCTCCTGTTATTTTTGCTGAAGGGGGAGTGACAGAAGGGCCTGATGGGTACCTGGCATCCAGTCAAGGTTAACCCACCACAGAGACAAAACCTTGAAGGTGAGGAGAATGTAAAAGCAAAAGTGAGGTTATGTAATCCTTGGTAATAAATTGGGAGCTTGCATACAGGACTATGGCATTTTCTCTCAGCAACGCTCCCCCTTCAGGAAACCGGAGTGCTTTTGGTGTGTTTCAGTGTGCCTTCCCAGTCCTGGTGGGCAGGAGATCAGCAACTCCTCATAGGACTTGTTCTCTAGACCCTTCATACTCTTCATTGCTCTTCTTTGGACATGTTCTAGCACATCAATATCTTTCTTGTAGCAAGAGGTCCAAAACTGAACACAGTATTTGATGTGCAGTCTTACCTATGCTGAGTACAAGGGAAAAATCACTTCCCTAGTCCTGCTAGCCACACTCTTTCTGGTAAAAGCCAGGATGCTATTGGCCTTCTTGGCCACCTGGGCACACTGCTGGCTCATATTCAGCTGCTTGTTGGCCAATAACCCCAGGTCCTTTTCTGACAGACAGCTTTCCAGGCACTCTTCCTAGAGTCTGTAGTGCTGCATGGGGTTGTTGTGACCCATGTGCAGCACTCATCACTCAGCCTTCTTGAATCTCACACATCTGGCCTCACCACATCGATCCAGCCTGTCCAGCTCACTCTACAGAGCCTTTCTACCCTCAAGCAGATCAACACTCCCACCCAGCTTGGTGTCATCTGCAAACCTACTGAAGGTGCACTTGATCCTCTTGTTCAGGTCATTGATAAAGATATTAAACAGAACTGGCCCCAGTACTAAGCCCTGGGGAACACCACTTATGACTGGTCGCCAAGTGGATTTAACTCCATTTACTACAAGTCTTTGAGGCTGACCGTCCAGCCAGTTTTTTGCCCAGTGAAGAGTATGTCCATCCAAGTAATGAGCAGCCATGAGCCTTCTTGTAGACTGTTGTCATGTTTGCTAACCTCCAGTCAACTGGGATCTCCCCAGTTAGCCAGGACTGCTGATAAGTAATTTAAAGTGGCTTGGTGAGCACTGCCACCAGCTCCCTCAGGACCCTTGGGTGGATCCCATCAGGCCCCATAGACTTGTGCATGTCTGAGTGGTGTAGCAGGTTACTAACCATTTCTACTTGGATTATGGGGGCTTCATTCTGCTCCCTGTTTCTGTCTTCCAGCTGAGGGCATTGGGTACCCCAAGAACAACTGGTCTTATTGTTAAAAACTGAGGCAAAGAAGGCATTAAGTACATCAGCCTTTTCCTCATCCTTTGTCGCTATGTTTCCCCCCGCATCCAATAAAGGATGGAGATTCTCCCTAGCCCTCCTTTTGTTGTTAATGTATTTACAGAAATATTTTTTATTCTTTTTTTTTAAGGCAGTATCCAGATTAAGTTCTAGTTGGGTTTTGGCACTCTAATTTTCTCCCTGCATAGCCTCATGACATCTTTGTGGTCCTCCTGAGTTGTTTGCGCCTTCTTCCAAAAGTCATAAGATCTCTTTTTTTTCCTGAGTTCTAGCCAAAGCTCTCTGTTCAGCTAGGCTGGTCTTCTTCCCTGCTGGCTCGTCTTTCTGCACATAGGGATGACCTGGTCCTGCACCTTTAAGTTCCTTCTTGAAGAATGTCCAGCCTTCGTGGACTCCTTTGCTCTTCAGGACTGCCTCCCAAGGAACTTTCAACCAAGATCCTAAACTGGTTGAAGTCTGCCTTGTGAAAGTCCAAGGTAGCAGTTCCATTAACCCCCCTTTTTACTTCTCCGAAAATCAAAAACTTTATAATTTCATGATCACTGTGCCCAAGACAGCCTCCAACAATCGCATCACCTGCAAGTCCTTCTCTGTTTGTAAACAACAGGTCCAGTGGGGTGCCTTCCCTAGTTGGCTCTCTCACCAGCTGTGCCAGGAAGTGATCTTCCACACTTTCCAGGAACTTCCTAGACTGTTTCCTCTTTGCTGTTTTGTATTTCCAGCAGAAACCTGGTAGGTTAAAGTCCCTGATGAGATCAAGGGCTAGCAATCATTAAACTTCTCCCAACTGCTTATAGAATATTTCATCTGTCTCTTCATCCTGGTTGAGTGGTCTGTAACAGGCTCCCACCATGATATCTGCCCTGTTGGCTTTTCTCTGACTCTTACCCATAAACGCTCAACCTTTCCATCCCCATTTTCAA
Organism: Syrrhaptes paradoxus; assembly: GCA_013400615.1. Taxonomy (NCBI): domain Eukaryota; kingdom Metazoa; phylum Chordata; class Aves; order Pterocliformes; family Pteroclidae; genus Syrrhaptes; species Syrrhaptes paradoxus. The sequence continues at coordinate 92,570 of VZTO01012556.1, forward strand.
GCTCTAGACAGTCAAAACACCCCCTAATAGACAATATATTCAGGCCAAAGAAACAACTCTCCTTGACTGCCAGGTTATGCCTACTTTGTCTTTAGGAGCTGTATCCAGAGAAGATGCTGAAGCCTGGTATGATCCTTGACTCAACCTTTTGCATCTATATCCACGCATGATGTTCATGACAAATCAATCTGTATTCTACGGCAGTGGCCAGCTGGATTGCTTTGGTTAGAAATCCCACCGCCTTGGGGGCAGATGAGGTTTATTGTTTCATGAGGCATATTTCAATTGCCTAAACATCAAACAAAGACCATGTCCTGTGCCATTAGTGCTCTTCTAAAATTTCAAACATTTCTGCTTGAGTTTAAGATGTATGACACAGGAAATGAAGGAGACCTCTGCCCTTCTGGAGTGACAGCAGGAGGCCACAGTATCTAAAATGGCATCAGAAAGCTATTGTTAGGCAACTGAATTTTGCCTTTGTGAAAACAGCAGATATCTGGTCTTGTCAAGTCACAGACACTTTGACTGCCTATCTGCACTATGGACAAATGACCACTGCAATACGCATCAAAGGGCTATCGCATGTTTAAGCTTTCTTCTCTTCCTCCCTGTCCCAACTCTGCTTCTGCAATCACCCTCTGGATGTACTGCAAATAAATATGCGTGGCCTCGAACATGGGTTCAGAACTCATGGTTGGTTCACACAACATGTAGATCAAAGACCAGCAGCTACAACATATGGTCTCTGTGACTAGGGAAATAAATTTAAGTCACAGATTGTAATACTAACAACTTTCAGAGACAAGCAACTTTGTTTTTTTTTTTTTTTTTTTATATCTGGCAGCCTAAGAGATAAAAGTGTGTGGATAAACCATTTCTAATCCCTTGAATCAATGCCCTAAAAGAAAATATAATTGTTTCTTTAAAGGATGTCAAAGACTGTTTATAGACAATGAGATTAACTTGATTTCTCCAGTGAATATGAATGATTAGCATTCACTAATCATAGTTTACAATATTTGATAAGCTCTCAAAAGAAAATGTGTGTTCTTGGGATTCAGTCATTTAAAGTGAGTTGCTGTCAGTCTTAGAAATAATGGCAAGGCAAAGGAAATAATGAATTCTCTGATATCTGTGCATGACTTTGCAACAGATTCAAGAATAAAACTATCTGTACTTGCAGCAATAATAATAATGACAAAACCAGAAATATGACTCTTGGAGATTATAGGTCAGAGCTTTTGGTTTACTTTAGTACTTTTAACTGGAAAGGAGCTCCTCTAATATACACATTTGTCACATATGATATCAGTGCCTGCTAGTGGTTAGTAGTTGAATGCCAAAGACTTTACCAGGAAAGCATCCTAGTCAATAGTTCATGTTAATTCACCTCATTCCAATGATGTCAGGAGAACTGGTATTTGCTTCACCATGTTCAAGTCTGGCTCTTACTTTTTACAAATTGTATATGGGAAATATTTTTAATTACTCATAGTTGACTGCAGGGTTAAGAATGGTGGCAGGCTGGGAATTATACTCACTCTGAATTTTCAAGCACAGGTGGATAAAGCTACACAGGAATTAGTAGTTCATTTTATGGAAAATTTGGGGTTTTATTTCTGTGCGAGGAAAAAAAAACAACAAGCAAACACAAAACTAGAAATACACAACATAACATGTATTTATTTGAAGAAAATTTCAAACCAGTGAAATGGCAAGGGATCAGGCCATCCCGGTAAAACAGAGAGGCCGGGAAGCATGTAGTATTCAACCAGGTAGGTCTGGAGGTAGCTTAAAACCTGCCTACCTCCCAGGTTTCCACAGTTGTCACATAATCCTCATGATCCCACAGAAAGCTTCAATTCTGCTGAAACACCATTTAGCAGTTGAGATCCAGTTTATTGGAAATCTTCTAACCAGTTCTAAAAAAACAAGCTAGTTTTTACCCATGCTGGAGCAAGATGCTTTCTAATTCACATTTTAATCAACATTCCTGCATTTGTAAACCAATGGGAAACAGATCAATGTATTTAAAATCAAATCAAAAAGCAGCTCAGAATAGTAGCTCCCTTTGAATCACTACACAAGGAAATGGGGAGAAAAGATGTTCCTGGATAGTACTAGCAGTTGACAAGACAATGCTATGATAATAACATAGCTAATTATTATTATTATTATTGCCCTGAAATAACATCTGCATGAAGACAATTTATGTTTTATTTTAATAACATTCCAAGTGTAAACAAGATAAAAAAATATGTGGGGATGACTTGTCTGATCCTGAGGAAATTATTCCCAAGAGTTATCTACTATTTTGTCTCAGATATTTTCTTGCTATTTCCTGCTAGTCTTATCTGGTCTACATGTTGTTATCAGTAGTTCTATAATACATTCAAAATATATATACAAAAAAATCTTGAGGGTGTTGACAGATCATTTCTTCTTCCTGTCTCCTTCCCTCTCAACCAAATGCCGAAGAACACTAATACATTCACTTCTTTACCTCTCCCACTCTGAGACCATCTACCCTGCAGAAAAATGGAAGTTATGAGACAGGGGGTTTTAAATTTAACAAGGGCTCAGAGAATAACTCTATTCAGAATAGCTGTTGGGACAATATATGATTAACACTCGCCATGCTTGTGAAGACAGGATGAGAGGATCAAAGCTGTGATGATAAGGGGAGGATCTGCTAACCCAAACGAGAGGAAAGAATGCAACACCTGCAAGGCCATGGAGATAGGGAGGGCTGCTTGGGCCTCAAGCAGGCCCCAGACAAGCTGGGCAGCATCCTGGTTCTTTGGACTGAGACCAATAGACCAGGAGGTGAGAAGTTCAACTCCAATGAAGACTCATTTACTTCATCCTGTCGACCACCGGACGACCACCAGGGAGCACTACGCAGGCGCAGAAGGACTCTTTAGCTAATTATAATACGAAGCGGGGCTGGGCGGGGCTAGGTAATTAATATGAATGAATGGATTATGAAACTTAATGCATATGCAACGTTTTGGGGAATAAATAGAGGGATAGGTTTTGCGAAAAGGCGTGCATGTCTTTGGTGGAGCTATCCCCCATGTGCCTCAGCGCTGAGTAAACTACATACCTACTTTACAAGTTTCACGAGTTGTGGAGTCTTTCCGCTTCAGGTAGACCTGATGAGTCTAGAAACGTTGCTTTTCAGTTCATTTCACTCTCATTCAATAATCTCCAGTAGTAAACAGCAGAGGGCTGTTAATAACCTTTAATATGCTTTAGGAACTTAAAATACAAGTAATTTTATTCCCCCTGGGTGTACATAAATGAGGGAAAGTAAAAAGAGTGCACATTTGACTGGTTACAGAACACTCATTAGATTATTCATCAGTATCTAACAAATTTCTTATTTGACTCAGAAGTTCAGAGGATTTAAAGCATCCAAGATAACAACAGTGAAAAGTACAGGGAAATGTGGTCTTCTGGCTCAGAGGTGGGAAATAGGTTGTCTCTATTCTGTTGCTGACTTTCATGGTGACTGAAACAAGCCACTGAATGTTTCTGGTCTTCACATGAGAAATGTTTTACCAGACCTGGAAGGGGGTGTACATCAAAGAAGGAGAACAATTGCTTCGCATAAATAGAAGAAAGATGATTAAGAGGAAGAATATTAAAATAAATAGCTAAAAGAAATCAAAAATGTAAGAAAAATAATTAAAAATTGTGCTATCTATTCTGATGCATGCAAGACCATCACAAGTATCATAAATGATAAAAATGCTCTTCTTTGGAAAATAAGACTATAAATAGAAGTACAGTAAATAGCCAAGCATTTGTAAATGCACTTGCAAACATTAAGTAGAAGCAATGCAGTGTAAATCAAGGACAACTCCTTGGCAGTCAGCAGTTATATAAGTGTAAAATCAGCACAAGTGAGGTCAGACCAGGGTCTAGGAATGTTAATGTATTTGAACTGGAATGTTAATGCATCTGAACAGGAATGCCAGGTACAACTTTACAATGCAGTGTCTGGAATTAATATTCAGTACTCTTCTCTTCTAATAGACTTTGGTACAGTGACAAGTACAAGAAGCACAAGAGAGGAAATCTCATTTGCCTGCCAAAACCATAATCAACAAAGCAAACTATGAGCTGATAAGCAGCTGTTTTTCATTCTGATATAACAGGAACAGGAAGAGAAATATGGAAACTGGAAGGTTGCAAATAAGGTTGTTTCACTTCCTGTTCAACTCTTGAATGTCCCAAAGAACAAAAAACATTTGAATTATGATTGTCCTTGCCTGGTGCTGACTTATTTTTACACTTTCAGAGCTCTCCAGTGCTCACTTGTATGTCACAAGTGAATACTGACAAGTGTCATGTATGTCATAAGAAATCAGTCACTCAAAAAAAGAGAACCACCGTTTTGTGTCATTTCAAAGAAAGATCTCTACTGAAGCCACATAGCCAGAAGAAAAAAAGACCTCCCCCACCCCAAAGACAATAGCCAAGCAACAGAGTGCTGAAAGAAAAGTAATTCCAGAGGAGTACACAAAATGAGGAGGATGAGAAAGAAAGTGGGTTAGCCTGAGAGATTTAAGATGGGGATAGTTCAGTGCTGAGGTCCAGGCTATTGTAAACTGAAGTCAGATTACAATGGATTTAACTGGTTGTCTTGTTTAATTATTTTTTGGGCTGCAAGCCTTTTGGGCAGAATACTATGAATTAAAATAACAGATTAACAGATGTTCATTTCACATCTTAGCTTTTGACATTTCACAGTTATGCACAAATATGCCATTCTAAAGAAATTTGTACTGTGCCACTAATTTAACAAACACTAAGACCACAAAAAGCCTGATAAGTAAAACACAAAAACACAAAAAAGAAGCGAGCTTTACCATTCCTTTAGCAGATGCTATGGAAATGATTTTGAGTAGTTGCTAATTCCTCTTTTTGGCTAGCTCCATTTCTCCTAAAGCAGCAAGGAGTGCAAGATTAAAGAAAAGCAAACACTGAAGGGTTAAAATGTTCTCAAGTTTGCCATGCATTCAAACCTCCCTTTGACCTTTGCCTTTTGCTAATATGAGACAAACCATTCCTCCAAGCAGCAGGACCTCAGAGGCTTTGAAATTAAATCAAGTCCCTGCCTCAAGGTGTTTAAATTAAGTAGCTCTCTTAGCTGGGGCAATGTAAGTCAGCTGCCTGTTTGACAGGGCTGGGGAGGGAGGACTGGCTTTTTAGGCACAGTTCCAAGCGGGTAGTTGCCTTCAGAACCCAGCAAAGTCCCTTCCAGCACAGAGCAGAGAGAAAGATGTAAAACACTTCTCCCTAAGCAAGCCATCATCGTCTTATTAATACCTGCTCCTTAAAGAATCCGAGCTAAAGGGCTGTGTAGCAGATGAAGACAGTTTCTTTTGGGCTGAAGGACCTTGACCTCCCCCATTGCAAAAGGGACATTTATCTCCTTCCCTAGCTGTCTGACTGTGAGGCACACGGTTGTTCTGCCCATGGGCTGCTGCGTGCATCCCCAGCTGGCAGCAATGTTGACTGTGCTCACATGCTATTTTCTGGAGATGTTACCAGTGAGTCTCTGGCATCCATCCTAAAAACAAGTTCAAAAAAGGGGCGACCAGACACTGAAGGTCTCCACCTTGATGAATTCTATTGTTGGGTTGTGGGCTGATATTTTGTGGCCAGGAATGTCTCTGCTGATTCTGGGATGCTAAACCTGTATTTTGTTGAAGGATTTGTTCTTCCTATAGCTCAAAGCTTCACTTCTGGTTTTTGTTGGTTTTTTTTCCTGAGTACCGTACTGTACACTCACATGCATGTCTCATGAGAGGGCAATCGTGGTTATGCTTTTGCTGCTGGAAAGAAGTTTTCAGAGCAGCTAATGAATTGGTTTAGTCCTCAGTGGCTATGAATTATATCCATATTTAGGCAATAAACCGTGTTGACTTCTAAAGTTTCAGAACTACAGACAACCAAAACAATTTTGTCCCTTTTTTTTTTTTTTTTGAAAAAGACAAAAGGAGGCATGAATACAGTAGCGGGGAGAGTAATAACCTCCTTCATTTAAAAAATCCAGGGCTTTCTTTGTGGAAAGGCAGCAGAAGTAGTCGTGTCAATAAGCAATATGAACCACTGCAGAAATGATCGTCAGACTTTGGGATTTTCTGAATAAGGTGCTTTAGAGCAGACAGGGCTAAGAAAATCTCTTCAGAAGATACAGGGTAGTGGGTAGATGAGGGACAGAGAGAACTTGGCATCATAGCTAGGGAATCCTAATTTTTTTAGGTTTTGAAAAGCCAGATTAGAGGATTTTTTTTCTGGTTCTGCATGCCAGGTAAATGTCCTGCTGGAGAGGAACAGGTGAACAGATCCTCTGACAGGTGGAGAGAGTTAATTTATCCTGATCTGACAGCCTTTACAGTGGGGCCACACCTTGGGAAAACAGAAACAAAAATTCATTTTCTGTCTAAAAGGGTGACACTAGTAGTCCTATGCCATTTAGTATGATTTGCTCCTTTGATCTGTGTATGGCTTTTTCTCTCCTGTGCTAATTTACTTAAGTGTTTGCAAGGAGGGACCAAGGGGAAAAAAGCTTTCATTAGAGCTATGGAACTGCTGAGTTGTTTGACAGCAATTCTATTTGGAATTCATTTATATAAGTACAGACAAGGTGGAGTGGAGGAGTGACTTTTTTTTTCCTTAATATGCATAGGATAAATAGTTGAATGGAAATGTGTGCATTGATGACTGGCTTTGCTAAAAAGCTTATGTCTGAACAAAGTTCGCCCAGTATAATACTAGATGGGTTACCGACTGGGCTTCATTGCTGTGCCTGGCACACTCATTCTTGCTCTAGACAAAAAACAGGCAAATGCACATGTGTACATGCAAGTACATATACAGGAAAAGCCACAGTGAAAGCTTTACCTGTCATTTTTTTTTTTCTCAGTGTGCTCCAGGACTCCCAAGGGAACAATTTATTAGAGACAGTATTTCATTCCCCAGGACTATTTTCTGGCCTCCTTGCAGATGTTGCAGAGATGACAGTTGCTATGCTGGTTACTAAGAGGCACTTACGCAGTGAAATGAAATTGTACCGAAACAACCAAGAGGCTTTTCACTTGAGAAGTAGTCTCTTGGGAACAGATTTCAGTCACTATTAACCTAAGCTGTGTTTAAATCATTGACATGGAGTTAACAGGCGTCATATCTTGTTACCAGTTCTTCAAGCCAGGTGCTCCTCCATTTTGCTGAATAAAGTAGAACTGACTGGATATAAGTGTGGTGTTGGTTGTTTTTTCTTTTTTTTTTCCTCTTCAAAGCGGAAAAGTGAAGAGGACACAATGTTAAAAGTTTGATGCCAACAGCCTTTCTGTGGAGACTGGTTGTGATGTGCATCTGCACTTTTCCACAATATTTCTTGTACCAAGGAATTCTGTGTGGTCATCTCTGTCTGGAGTTACTCGGTAAAAGAAATAGAGATGAGTGACGTTAGATATGAAATCTGAAGAAAAGACATCATTGTATAAAATATAAGGTTATATAGTAATATGATGACTATACTTCTAAATACCAGCATTTAAAATCAAATAATAGCTGAAAAATGCAAATGAATTGATAATAAGAAATTTTCTGCCAGGAAGTAATATAAAATAAGTTGTAAAATATTATTTTTTCAAAATACAGTCGTCTTTAAATGATCATCTGGCTCGATCAAAAAGTCTTAATGTATATTAGCAATTAAAACTTAAGTATTGATTCATTACAGTTGGATAAATAAACATTACGAATTATTTTTCTCTGATTGTAAGTAAAATTACTTTACTGTGTAATTACTACACAGGTAAATTGAAATGTATATTCCCACGAGTTAACTTGGAATAATGGAAATTCTGGAAATATTTCATCTTATTTACAGTTATTTATAGTTAGTTTATTTTGGTGAAACTTAAACACATCATGATCTCAGTAAATGATACAGCTGGTGTCAAAGAATTGCTAAATTAAATGGAAACACTAACTGAACAGGTAATAACTTCTCTTAAAGCATTTGCCCAATGTAATTTCTTCTAGAATAGTTAGAAAATGTGGGTTTGTACTTTAGACATGTGCCTTGTTTTAGTAGATTCCATGATCCAGGCCCCTGATTTCCTTCAGGAACAGTACTCATTAATCTTGTATGCTATTAACTCTGTCTTAAAGACTTTGAAGTACATTTTCCACATCTGGCTGTATGGAACGTCAGGATGTTCCCAGCTTTATTTAACTACAACCAGATTCTGATCAGTGTTTTCCAAACCATTTAATTTTTATGTTTTCTGTCATTTTGCATCACTCCCAAGACAATATTAAAACTAAAATTGCTATGCTGTTGATTATTTGTTTTACACATTAAATTAAAATACAACAGTAGCATAGTGTTCCTCACAATAACCTCAGGCTACATTTATAATTCAATAAATATTGATACATGTATTAAGTGGAAATTTCATCAAATTTAAACATATAAGGATGCACTGTTCTATGAAATTTACATGATTAATGGCAATCTTTGCCTCCAGTAGTTTTTAATTAAAGATAAAATATACCAATTATGGACAAATCTGCAGTAATTTGAGACAGGTATAAATTTTACAGTTGAAGACAGGGTACAGAAGTGCTGGATCACATCAGCTCTTGCAGTAGCCAGGTTCAGCCCTCAACCCTCACCTGTGACATCCCACCTTTAAACGGGGAATATCTCTCTAACTAAAATTGTGATGCCATTGGAGTCAGTGGAAAAATTTCCAACATTTAATCCGCAATGGCTTTTCACCTCTGTTCTTATGTATTACTCTGTAAGAAGCAGGTTTTGTGTTTGGTTATATTAAAATTCATATATGAGGTACTAATGAAAGCTAAATGCCAAACTAGGAAAAGTGGCTCGTGTTGTTCCTTTGGTTCACATCTGATTTTTCTCTCCAAGTCTTTCCAGTTTCTTTCTTCCTCTCTCTCTACTGTAATAAAATACATAGATACTATTCATAATTTTTGGAAACTCAGGATATTCATCACTTCCCATACAAAACCATCACAGTTGCTTCAAGCCTTACAGGGAGGTTATGTGGACGTTTACAATCAGCTATTTATTTGCTGCAGATCTTTTACATCGTTCTTCAGAAATGTGTTCTTTCATTTCACAGCTCACTTCTCTGACTGTTTAAATGGACTCTATTACTAAAGCAAGTTTGTTTCTCCAGCGTCGCCAACATCTGCCGCAGCTATCCCTAATGATAACATGACTTACAGTTTCTCTCAATTTTATTTTTCCATGGGCTAATAAATCTGTCCTCACTACTCAACATTTTTGCCATCTTTTCCAAGTGTAATATTTTATCCTGAAGCTTTTGTTTGTTCTGTTTTCTCCTATCTTCATATTTCAGCTTATTCACAAATTAATTTCATATGAATTGTTACTGTAAATATCCAAAGCCTTTACATGCTGCCTTTGCATCCCTATGTCTCACAAAATATTTTATGGCTTATCCAACCCATGTGCAAATTGTTTGCAAGAGTTATTTCATTCATTCACTGTAGAAAAATAGGGTGAAATAAAGAAGCCTTTAACAGCACATTTCAGCATTATGCAGTGATTTAAGACAAGAAATGGGGAATGTCATATCAGTTGAGTCCATGGAGGATTGTGGAAAGGCACAAGGTTTTTAATCTAGTTATAGTTTGGGGTAGAGACTTAAATGTATTACATTTTCTCATAGGGTTATAAAATATCTATGACTCATAACTCTCCCAAAGCTGCATAAGATCTTGTCCTTCCAGACTTACTGCACCAACTGTATGCTAATAATGTTTACTGAGGAAAATTTCTAGATACTATATTGTGCATAAGGATAATTAAATTTAGTGGATATAAAGTATCATATACTCTGTGTATTACTATGCTTTGTCATGCAGAAAACAATATTTTTAACAAATTCCTAACTAATGTCTAGGATTAAGTGAGGTAACTTTGTCAGGGACATCCTTAGACCCTTAGCAGAATGGGAAGAGGATGAATCTCTGAAGAAACCCATGTGTTGGAAATTGACTTGTGCCTTCTGGAAAATGTGTTCAATGTAGAGAGCAGAGAAGATCAATGCACAGACAGTCCTCAGAGAATGTTAGAAACAGCTCTGGGAAAAGTCATGACTCTTGGACGCAGCGACCAAGCAGCAGATCTTGCAGGAAAGCAGGAGAATAAATAAAAGACAGGGCAGGAAGGCACCAACAAGAGGTACCCCTGAACCCACACCAACAAGTCCTTGTTCATGGGCAGTGGACACTGGCTGGAGTGGCATCCATGGTCTCCTCCTGCCTGTTCCACAGCGTCTTTCTGCCTGTACCATTGTCATGCTCCTTCATTTAGCCACGTGTCCGGTAGGTACCCAAAACCCACCCTGTCAAATCTACTTTGTGCCCATGTCTAAAGCACCAGAGTCACCACACTATCTGCTGGAGCACTTCCAGCAGCTTTGACCCATACAGTCCATCTGTTAGCACAGTTGGAACTAAAACTTGTTGGGATGACAAACTGAAGCAGCCTGTGCCCATTCAGAACAGGCTGCACTTTGGTGGATGAAGATGAAAGCCCTTGGTCTCCTGTTTGTAACAGCACTGTCTCCTGGCATATTGTTCACACAGAGGCTCGGAGCAGCACCATGGCAGAAGAGATGATGTCTTGCAGTTTTATGCATTAACTTTTCCATGAATCATCTACTGAGCTGTGCAAAATATTGTACTCAAACCTACAGGAATTCGGGTTTGGATTTTTCTTTATGGTCATTAAACTCCGATCATGTTACTTAAGCTCTTACAACCCTGGCTAAACTGGAAAACCGGTGAATCTCCTTCACCTGGAGACACACCAGAGGGAAGTGTTGGACAGCTGCTGTGTTCTGGTACAGCTTCACTGGAGGCTTCAAGGATTCAGTTTGTTCCTTGTTATTTAAGACATTAAACTGCAGAGGGAAAAGATAATCTCTCAAAATATACTGGCTCCCAAAGCTTCAGAAGTGTGTGCAAGTACATTTTTCACATGTTTTTCCATTTATCAAATGCTCATGTCTGTCTGCATTATGTGGTCTGTAACCCCTCTCCCCCAAGAGCTGCCATACAACGCCATCTCCCTGAGCAGATTTAGACAGCTGCCATTCCTTTAAATCAACCTGCCAGAGAAACATTTCTCATTCTCTCTCCAAATGTAGGCTTTCTCCCTCCCTCACACCCTCCCCACTAAATCATCCTGGCTTAAGGCCCAGAATGGGCAATGTTCAATTCTGGCCCAATGACAGCTTTTCTTTACAGATGAAAATGTGGCTGTGTTTAGCATTTTCTTTCCCAACCACTCAAAGTTAGGAACAAGAATTTTATATGCTGGTAGAAGTCATTACTGCTTCCCAATATACCCAAGTCCTAAAGGGTCTCAGGGTGTCACATTTCAAAATTTCATCAGTTTTCTGAGCAGAGCAGTAAATTAAGTTATTTTGTAAGTTGTTTTGCATTTATTCAATTTAATTTGCCCCTCTTTCTGAGGCATGTGCTGACAGGCGGGGGAAATGAGTATAAATAAGAGCAGAGAAGGAAGAAGATGGCAACCCTCTGGGACAAAGTTTCAGTAAGATGAGACAAGAAGCATGGGAGATGCAGCTTGGAAAAGAGTAAAGGTGAAGAAAGCTAGAAACCAGTGTGCATTGTATCTAGGAGAAGACAGAGATGGAGGTTGTTGAGTCTATGAGAGTGAGTCTCGAAGTCTAATAGTGCATTAAAAAAAAAAAAAGAGTTCTTAGATGTGTTATCATTAACTTTGTGATGAAGGGTCTTTCCTGAGGTTCAAAAAAAACCAATTTGTCACTTATTCTCTTAGCCACTTCGTTGTCAATCACTTCTTAAAACCATACCCCTGACATGAAGGAGTTGTCCTTATTCTGGGAATTAACACCAGATACCTTCACACAAAAACCCCAGATTTTACTCCCATGCTTATGCTTCTAAATACAGGCTGCTTCGATGATACCTCCAGCATTTTCTCCTCACTTCCCTGGAAAACTGCCTAGAAAGTAGCTCTTTGTTAGTGCTCTTTCTGGACTGCTCTTGGATGTTGGCTCCCTCTCAACATCACCAGTTTCATTCAGATGTGGGGTCTGCTATATTTAAGCCACCTTTTGTCCAGAGTGAGTCAGGGAAAACCCCTATATATAATCTTCTCAATTTACATAAAGAATGCACACTGACATATTTGATGACACCTCCCTCTTATCATTCCTCCTGGGGTTTCAGAAGGGCTGGTCTTCACCCAGAAAAGTGTTTGTGTAACTGCCTAGAAGAGCCTCTATGTGTTTGGGGAATTTGTTTATAAAAGGTCATCCAAAAAGTCTCCTAGGCATTGCTGCTTCCTCCTGCATTCACCCATTCATAGATAGTAATGGCTCTCAGCCTGCCAAGTACTCACAGAGTCCAGGCTATCTCACATGACTAGTAAAGTCTCTCTCTGGGAAAAGTCCTTGGTGCCACCATTTAAGAGCTTCTTTCACCAGCTGCAACACATGCTTACAGTAATCAAGTGATTCACTAGGACACTACAAATAACAACACTGGCAAACAGATGTCTTTACTTCCACTTTCTTCTGGGTGTTCTTCATGATAACTAGCACACACGTAGCATGCACAACCCTCGCTTTGCCCTGGGTCTTTGGTTTGATTAAAGACTATACAAAAACACTATACAAAGCAGTATAAAAAGTTAATGCTAAGGTGCAGCTCTGGCTGTTGGAGACAGTGTGGTCTCTTTGGTCATGATGATACATTTGTATGAGTGGTTACTGAATTAGATTAAAACAACTAAAGATTGCCAAAAGAAACATTAAGGGAATAAGATCACAATGCACTTTTGCAGCCTAGGCTTATTAGAGTTAATCAATTTTGCATGTATGTAACAAACTGTTTAGAAGATCTATACTGTAGTTGTCTCAGCAGCCAAAATGGTGGGCTTTTCTTTTAATCTGCAACAAGAAAAATCACCTGGACAATGTAATGTTCGTTTCCAAAGTACAGAAGTGAATGCAATGTAAACAAATCTAATTTTAAAGTCTTGTAATATCCTCTTCAAATTTATATCTGTTATAAAATAAATCATGTCTACAGTGTTCATGTGACCATCCTTATACAAGCAATAGGAATTACTCTGGTGAATAAGATGATAGACAGTAAGCCAGCACCAGTGGGTTTTCCACTTATTTTGTATTAAAATTAAAATCTTAATTTTGCACCTGCCATGCAGATCATATTTTTCCAGAAAAAAAGCAAAGTGCTTCATTTGCTCACTTTGTACTGGTGAATTTCACTTGCTGCTTCTACCTATGTTAAGCACATCTATTCCCAGATCACGTAATATTAAAAAAAACCAAAACCAGTTTTAATGAAAGATATCAAGGGCTTGGAAAGAAAGCATGCAGCATGAGGCTTTCAACAATGGTGAGAATAAGAAAGATGAATTCTCAGCCTCTCTGTCTCTATGCTTTTGGCAGCACCAGGCTTGCTAGATTAACTCTTAATGGTTCAGCAAAAAACATACATTAAAGTATTTCAGAAATCTGGACTGGTAAAGAATATATGAAATATCTGCTTACTATTAAAGTTGATATTTCATTTTTCAGTCACTGAGGTTTTATTACAAGCTATATAATTAGTTCTGATCTCAATTTTATCCCAACACACTAATATAGAATAAGAGTTTTTATAGTCAAGGTAACTTCCACTTCAGGTCAAGGAAAAGCCTTATACTAGTTAATAGATAAAACCTCTTTTTATTGAAGTCAACAGCAAAACTTGATTTTTTCACTTTTGTGGCTTTGCCCAAAAGCATAGAAAAGGAGAAAAGGTGAGAGAGAGAAGGAGGTGTCTATTTTTTGAAAAAAAAGATTATTTCATCCTATTCCATTTTGGAGGAAGAAAGACCAGGGAAGCAATAAAGAGGAAATATATTTTTTCTTCTGTTGCCCAGAAAATTTTTTCCTTTGAGCAGATACTATTAAAGAGAAATAGGAGATTAGAGAAAGAAATTCAATTTAGATCAGAGGCAGTTGTGTGGATATCATGCTCGTTGAAATGGTCACTAAAGAGTAACGGGAGCAGAGCACCGTGTCGTTAAAGACCTGGACATCAGCATATGAAGTCACTGTCAAAACAGCAGCAGGGAAGAAAGCTCATCCAAAGATCCTATTTTGATATGTAAGGCTAACTACTTTTCCTCTGTGTCTTAGAGTATGGCTGCTGGGAAATTTGCTGTGCCAGTCTTTGCTGGGAGGAAAAAAAATCCGTATGGAACATTCTGCTTTGAATGTGGTGATGTTACAGGGTCTACCTTTCATCTGTGAATGAGTTAGTGCATAAAGAACATAATTTCCCAGGAAAGTATAAAGGTTACCACTTAGCCATATGTACAAGATTTTATTCTCAGAAAACCTTCAAGATATTATGTAATACCATACTGCAAGAGAAGCCACAGTATGTTTTTGTGTAAAACACTGTCACAAATATTTCTTGATGTTTAGGCTGCATTCATCACTTGTTTGGATTTCTAGTTCCAAGGGTAAAACACTTTTAACATTTGTGCTTGGGTTTTTTACATTTTTTTCTGTACCATGATCCAAATTTATTTTTGCAGTCACCTACCCCTAAGTAGTTTACTAGAAAATAGTTAAGGGATAATTCTTTATACAAACCATATGAACAGAGTAGAACAGATGATACAGAACTATTCAAATGAGGCAGTGAAGTGCAAGTTTAAGCTTTTACCATGTTTTTCTTGAAACAACATTCAACTAATGTACTGTTATTGCCATGTTACATTACATTATGTTACGTATTCTTTATAATGAAATATAATAAAATATCAGAAACAGCAGAAAAGGATGTTAATGCAAATATAAGATGTTGTAAAGTGTTTTTGGTGCATTTACTCCTCAGTCACAAAAAGAAATGTAGACATATAGAAATCATAGTCCAAATTCATAACCAAGGTAACATACCTGATAACATACTTGTAACATTTCTTGTGCTTGATTATTTGCTAAGAATTTTGCTTGAGTCAGAAACTACTATTTCCTCATGTACCATTTTACACTCATTCTCTGCCTTTATCCAGTGTTAGAGAAAAGCTAAACAGGGGAAGGGAAAGAAATACCTTAAGGTTTTCCATAGAGATTTGCTCTCATGCAACTTCAGGTGTAAGAAGCTGAATGTACAAGTGTGGCTGACCAGAAGGTCTTATAACAGCAGAAGTAAGGATCTCTAAGACAAATGAAGTACAGTGTAGTGAAGGTGGTGTTGACCATTAGAGCAAACTGCTCCACAGATGACGAAGCACCAAACTCATAAACATGAATTTCAGCCTCTAATACTTGTACATCATCATGAGCTTTAAGTATGTACAGTCAAGAGAGTGCAGGATAGGCATCCTCAATTTCATAAAAAAGATTTCACAGAATCACAGAATCACAGAATATTAGGGATTGGAAGGGACCTCGAAAGATCATCTAGTCCAATCCCCCTGCCGGAGCAGGAACACCTAGATCAGATCGCACAGGAACGCATCCAGGCGGGCTTTGAATGTCTCCAGAGAAGGAGACTCCACAACCTCTCTGGGCAGCCTGTTCCAGTGCTCTGTCGCTCTCACTGTAAAGAAGTTTTTTCTCATATACAAGTGGAACCTCCTATGTTCCAGCTTGAACCCATTTCATTGGATACAATTTTAAATATTGTGGAAATGTGAATATTTCAACACAGTTATCTTTTTCTTAATATTCATAAAAATTAGGAGACAACATCACACACACAGTCTTTGTGGTTTGACTGAAAGGAGAGTTTTCAGATGAAGTCTGAGATTTAGGAACTCTAACTTAGGTGACCTTAAAAGGTAAGGGGATTATTAGCTCTTAAAAGTAATGACACAGGATTTTTCAGTCCACAATTTCACATTAGAGAGTTTTGCTACAAAAATGCTGTATAAAACATTCCAAAGGCATAGACAAAGTCTGAAAAGAACACAATTATCCAAACTTTGTTTTTCTGCCCAAATTAAGCACCTCTGGTTTTCAAGGTTCAAGTGAAAATTAAGAAGGGAAAAGCCCTAAGTCATCGATTTAGACTGACATTCTGTAGTAAGAGCAAGACATCCCTCACAGTGGCTCTATTGCACACTAAATCCATGAGGAAAAGTTATGCCTCTTATACGATAAATTTTTTGACACCATGTTTAAGGGCTCCTTGTGTTGCTTCCAAATGAAAGGAGAAGTTGATTATGTCTCAGGCAGCTTAGCAGCAATCACAGCTATTCAGAAACTGTAAACAAAGTCTTGATTTCCTGAAGGCACAAAGAATCAAACAATAGCACAGAAGTTATTTGCTTCAACTTCAAGTCCCTTTCATTCAAAAGCTTTTTATGCTTCCCTCAATAAGTGACTGTGTCAGTGCTTATTCAGCCATGGGCTACGTTTCTGCTCCTTCTCTGTGCTTTATTCTGTGGTGCTCCCTACACATGCATGCTTCTAACTAAAATTATACTCAGTCAATCCCTTCTCTCAATTAGTTCAAATTCTGATGCTTCCTCACATCTGGTCTTTATTGGGAGAGTGATATACGTTTGTTTTGTGATCTGGAGACTGTTCTCACATCAGCAACCTGCTCATCTCTTATGGGCAGCTTAGGTGGAGGACAGGCTGTACTAATCAGTCTTAGTGTATCCATCAATCCATCTCCAACTTGCATTCTTTTGTAGTATTGACTATGGTCTAATTGGGACTTTTGGAGCCTAACATAATTAACATTAAACTATGAAGAGTTATAATTGGTGTGATATATCTGTGTTTGCAGCAGTGGAGGTTGTCAGCCCCACAGACATCCTCCAGTGTTTCATGTTCACGAGGATGGGTGCAGACAGTCTGTGTGATCCCACCTATGCTTCAGCTCCAGCCTCAAAGCTCCAGAGTTGCATCCACATGGAGATGAGCCAGCATGAATCCTCTGCTCATCCCAGAAGGTCCCGTTTCCCTGGGCTCAGCATCCCAGCAGCACGACTTCAGAGCATCTATGCCAGCATCTGGCCAGGCTTGCCAGAGCTGGTTCAACCAAACATGCAACAACCACTTTCACCCAACCGAGCAATGAGATAACCCAGTGCGGACCTAGCAGTGTTCCACTTGGGGCTTTTTATGTCATAGATTCACAGTGGACAAGCCAGTCTCAGAAACAGCAGGAGAGAATAAAATCTGTTTCTATATCAGCAAAAAAGAGAATCATGAAACACCAACTCCTTCTGAAAAGCCAATCTGATTGTTTGCTTTTTTGGGTGGAAGGTTTTGCTTTGTGTAGTCTTTGGCAGGAAGGAGAGGGAACAAGGGCAGCAAGTTTCTTCAGTCGCCATTTGTGGCTCACTGCAAAGTGATTGGTTTTGGTTTGCTGACAGCTGCTGTCTGCTAGCAGTTGTGGGCTTATGCAGGTTTAATTTCTATGCTTCACTTTTTTTGCAAAGCAAATATAAATAAACTGGAGAGCTTGACATAAGTGACCTTAACGTGTGTTTTCTCCCGTTGAGATACTGAGTTTTCTTTTATTTTGGAAGCGGAGAAGAAGGAATTGGACACAATAGATTAAGAACAGTGGGGAGACACAAGGCTGTTTTCTTAAAGAATTAGGAAAGAAGAAAAACCTAACAAGACCTCCATCTGCCTGTCACACATGAGGGTTACTGCTGACAAATTGGAATTGAAGGAAGCACACTAATTATAGCATTAAACCTATCATTTCATTTATCTTTTTGGTCAATGTGACAAAACCAAAAAGACAGGGAGAATAATGAAGAATAATAATGAGGAGTACAGTATGTTATTCTTACCATTACTTTTAGAAAATATTAGGTTGATTCTTCCAGTTTTCTGAGTTCAGTTTGTGCTCTTTTAGCACACAATTATTTATTATGTATTGCATTTTGAATATAGAGCAGCTAGATATTGTCCCACAGGATTTGTCCCTGCGTATTTGGAAGCTCTGCTGTTGTAAAGCCTCCTACAGCCAATGCTTCCTGTCCTGGACCTGTGTTGCTTAGCGTAAAGTCAGCCGTGGTGTGAAAAGACAAGATGGTGAGAAATTTAATGCTGGACCCACGCTCTTCTGTGAGCAATTTCCCAGGGGAATCTTGCTGCTGAGGGAGTTTGGTGAAGCAGAAACCAGTGCTGATCCTCTGCATCTGCAGCCAGACAGTGGATGTCGCAGGAGCAAATGGAAACACATGCTTGGAAAATTCATTGGAAGCTAGCCATATTCAGGGAATAAAGAGTGATTTCACAGTTGGGATTTCACATGTGGAAAAAAAATCCACCAGTCAACTCTCGGGTCAGGTTTGTCTTCCCAGAAAAACAGAGTTTATCATACTAAAGGAGTGCAGATCTCCCATAGAAAAAGAATACTACACTACACAAGAGTGTGTTACATTTTTATTTCATGTGTTGGTCAGCTTTATTATCCATGCCCTTGAAACTGATAATAAAACTGGTAATTCTAAGCAGGTGTGGATTACGGTACCGTTGTTCTTTCTGAGAATTTTCTTTCCCTTACTAAAGCAGTATTAAACTCTCCTATTCCACTGCTTTGGAGTTACTTTCCCACACTTAAAAGGACATCTGTATATGTTCACTCAGGCTTCTTTTTGTTCTTTGTCTTTCTCTGCCTCTTTTGACTATTTTTTCCTCCAGCTTAACTTGGAAATTTTCAACATTTTAAGTCCACTATATATATTTTTTTAAATCCCACATTTGATTTTCTGAAAAAAAAAGACCCATAGAAACTTACAAAAATATGAGGATTTACATTACTGGAATACAATTTAGACATTAGACATATAGCAGATTTGATTCCCCAAAGAATGCACAAGGTGTATGCATGAAGTTATTTTTAAGTACAGCAAACTCTGAAAAGTTATAAATTCTATGCTGTTAGAGACAAATATTTCTTTAAAATTTCTTTAAAATTTCTGTCCTCCAAGATGAAGGTAGCAGACGACTCTCATTTCTTCCTGAAAGTATATCTAAATCCTTGTGTTGTGCTGCCTTTTTTTTGCATGCAGTATAAATTACTGCTCATTAGTAGCATTTAAGCATAAAAATCATGATCACCACAAGTTATCAGGAGGAAAAAAAAAATCTTTCTGGGAAGAAAAAACCCAACCAACCCAGCATTTCAACTCTCTCAATCTCCTGCCACTATGAAAATATAATCCCTGCTTATTTTTTTAGCAAATGTCAACCATATCGTCTCTGTTTATAGATGAATGGATTTCAGTCCTGAAATGTTTATCCTGAGCCTCTGTTAATGGATGAATTTTTCTTTGGATAGTCTGGTGCAAAGATATATTGTCCCCATTACTATTCTGGTTGAAGGAAAGAGGGAAAAATTGTAAAAGATTGCAACTGGATTGCAGCTTTGGGCACTATCCAAGTTGGCTTTTATGGATTTGTAAGACTACCTTATACCCCATTGTGGGAAAGGCAATGTGCACGAGGTAAAATGTAAATATTACTTCTTTCAACTCTAAACAGTTGAAAGAAGTGAAGAGTTAACTGAAGAGTAGAGCAGTGTGACACAGATATATTTGGCAAATTATTTTCCAAAAAATGTACTTGGGCTAAATTTTCAAACCCCGTAAAAAGTGCAAATTAATAGAAATTCCTTCATAAAAGCAAGTATAAATACATGTCTCTAGAGAAAATATGTTCAGTGAAGAACAACTAATGAAAATGAACAGAATGTGAAGGTAAAAATAACGTGCTCAAGTCAGATTAATGAAGATCACTTCAATACATCTGCATGCAAATAAATATAACACAAATTAGAATGAATAATATTAAAATAATGAGCGAACATGACCTAACACTAAAGGAGGGGTGTCACTCAAAAATTCCCTCATTTTAATCTTTGTTGTCTTTGTTAACTGGTGTGGATCAAAGAATCAGTTTTCCAAAGTTGTATAAACCAGTAAAAGGGAAGATTTATTCACCTATTGCTCACTGTTCTATGCAAACACAGACTGAAGCATGTTGCAACATGTATGTAACCTCACAGGTGAAATTTTAACTCTATTTGAGATCACTGCCAAAACTGTTACTGACTTTTCAATCAGTTCTGTCTTCTACAGTCCACAAGCAGAATGATAGCTAGCACCACCATCTGCATCTCTTACTCTTTTTGTTTTCTCTCTTTCTTTTACATCATCCTGCATTTTACAGCATTCTAAGTTTTACAGTTAGGCAAAGCTGGAAGTTAAAGCCCTTCAGGGGCTGCCTACTGCCTGTGGCAGATCTCTGGAGAACAGTTTTCTGCTACCACCACTGATGGTCAAGTCCCCCTGCAAGGATGTGGCTATTCCTAGGCAAGGCAGGGGACTTAGAAACAGAAGCCTCTCTTGTGAAAACAAACCATCCATCCCCTTGTGAAAATAAACCCAGCAAGCATGTCTCCCCGGGGCTGACTAATTTTATCCATATCCTTGGGACAGTAGCATTCAGTTTTACCTGCTCTTCCATTAGGAAACCTCGAGTAGGCTTTGCCTGTGGCTGTCATTCAGTGCCCAGAGTTACTGGGGAGAGATTTAGACAGGAGTTACTGTTCAGCTTAGAGCCTACTGAAGTCAATAGAAATGAAACCTTTCCTAAATTGAGGTTTGGTTTTAGCTTGTTTTGCTGAATATGTAACATCATTCAATCTTCTGTTATTAAAGAATAAACTGCAAAGTAATAGATTTTAAAATAATTACATTGTTTAGCAATTTCTCACTGAGAATTGGTGTCACACTATTGCCAGCACTTGCAAATTATTCAAAACTTCAAGCTATTTTGTGTTCTTCACCAAGAAGATCTGGAGTTGTGTAACTAATCACAAGAGTGATTAATTCTTACAGTTATTATGTAAATATTATCAGTTAAAGATACAGATGTTTTCATACAATCTCTTTAAAAAGTAAATTTAATTCAACATATTATTTCAACAAATGCATTTTCTTTCTCTGTTAAAGACATAATTAGTAACATTAGAATAATCTTTCTTTGGTCAAACCTATTTCCAAATAAATATTGATTTAGTGAAAGTGAAAACTTTCATGACAGAGGCTTAATTTCTTTTTGATTTTTCATTTAAATTTTCCTATCTTAAAATTTAAGATATTTTTGAGTTAAAATTAGAAATAAATTATAATATTTAGTAATTTTATGCTATGCAAAGAAAAAAAACTCATTCTTTCTGAGACAAGACTTGGATGACAGAAGTGGAAATTTTAAGCTTGGTTCAAGATGGGATATTTTTGGAAAATAAGAATGTGTTCTGCAATTTTATTCAGTTCCAATATTTTTAAATCTATGGGAGAAATCAAAAAGAAATGTGGGACACACTGTGGAAGCTGAAAGAAAATTATAAATGAACCATAGACCTTTTAGTGTTATTTCCATGAAACATGATGGAGATTTTTGCACAGGTAAAAGGTGTGGTAGTATTGCTAACAGTTAATATAACAGAGGACAATGGAAGATTTTTATATAAAAATATCTCTCTTATTCCTTCTTTATGATCTCCTCATCAGCCAAAAGAATCAAACTAATGAGTTTATGTTGAAAAACTGTTAAGAAAGTAATATATTATTATCCTCAGTATTTTTTGCTGATGTAGTGTTTCCCATGAAAACTCTTTCTGGAGTCCAGTTTACCAATGTGTTATATTTTTAAAACTTTCATCACATTATGATGTGCAGTGTGGGAACTGCATAATACCAGATTTCTAGATTTGTGAAAATAAATTAACTTGGCCAAATTACAAGTGTCAAATGAGAAGGTAAAGGGCAATATTTCAGGCATTCTGCCCAGTGCTGTTTGTAATTTTTTGAACATTAATGTACTTGGAAAGACAGAGATAGCTGAACTTGTCCAAGTACATTTCTTATAATAGCAATAGTAGATTTTGTATGAACCAGATAATCTCTTGAAGTTCCCTAATCCTCATTTAAATTTAGGTGTTACAGGGAATGAAGTTTATTCTGCTATGCTGGCTGGCAGTCTCATCTGGCGATTTCTGAACAACTGGCCTATTTCATGTGTGAAGATGTTGCTTTCAAATGTGTTAAGTTCCTGAAAATGTTGTGAAAATTCACAGCTGAGAGAAGCAGAGAAATGCAAGTTAGTGCCAGAGTGCAGGTAAAACTCAGAGACCAGATGCATTCAAGTACTTCTGCAGTGTCTGGGGACTCAGCCTTGGGTGACTGGGATGGAAGGGGGACCTAGACCACCAAGTGGTGGACCTGGAGAGTGCTGGTGCAGTCAGGGTGTTCGAAAGGCTGCAAGGTGCACAGTCAGTAGTTCCTGGAAGCACATAGACACCAGGACCAGAAAGCAACAGTGATGCCAGAGGGATGTTGAGAAAGTCCTTTAAAGCAAGCACGTACCTCAGGGTCCCAAGAAGAGGAGCTGTGTCTCTGACAGAGGCTGAAATTGTCCCTGGAGGGAAAAGCATCTCAAAGATGGACTGTGTGGGATGCACCAATGTGTTTTGAAGCATCTCCCTCAGAGCCTCTCAGAAAGAGTATTTGAACCTGAATACTCCAAAACAAGGGAAGCACTATAGAAAGATACTGAATGGAAATAGTACAGAAAAAATGTCTAAAAATGATAGATAGAGGCATGAAATTGGACATAAGCTAAATTGTTATAATTTGTTGTCTGATGCCAGTGGTTCTGTCCTTACATGAGTCAAGACCTGCCAAAGCTTGCTGTCAGATGAAAGAGCTTAGATATTTGCTTCATATACTGACACTATTAATGTAAAATTAAAAAAATAACACCTGTAAAAACAATCTTATTGCAGGTCTGACTCCCTTAATTTCCACAGAAGTCTGTATCTTTACTTGATGATTTAACATAGACAAATTAAGGGGTCTAAGTCATCATAAGTACTGCCTATGTGTCCTGTGGCAGGCGTGCTTCTAATGAAGCACTTTGTTCCCTGTTGAAACCTGTTTTGTTGTATTTTGCATTAAAAAAATCATTACCCAAATTCTTCAGAGAAAAACAAGTAACAAGCTTGACCTTTCAATCAAAAAGCGTTTTGTATTTCAATGTTTAATTGAGATGAAATTTTAAAAATACTTTTTTTTTTCCAAAATCCCCCCCGAGAGAGTGCTTCGATTGACCAAAAGTGCTTCTAGCATGCTTCTAAAAAACTGGAGTGAAATTCAGTTTGGTTCATATCAAAGCATTTTTTCCAAGTTCATTTGATATGTAGGCAGACTAAGTCACTAGTTTGTTCAGTACTAGACCAAAACTCATCATGGGACACTTCGTCCCTCAAACATGTTAGCATCTTAAATGCGGAAGAGCTTACAGATCATCATGAACTTTTTTCTCTAACCTGTGTGACACGGACCTGCATCTTTGACTGTTGTTAGTCAGGACGAGGTTCAGTGGTATCAATGTTGCTACCTGGGAAGGAGTCTGGTTTACTGCAGAGCTGCCGTAGAGGCAGAGCACAATGATCTCCAAATGAGCACAATTTGATGTTTGCTTCACTATTTTAAGCCCAAAGAAGAATAATTTCTATATATTCAAAAGCTTATCCATAATTGTTGGATTAATAAAAGAGATCTCCCTCAAAACTGTTGCTTATTTTACCATCATAGTTAAAACAGCATTAAGAATCAGGCTTATCTTGGATGTATACACTTTCCCAACCTGGCAGATCTGTCATGGCATGGGCCTACAGACTTGCATCTCTGCTTTAGACCATAGTCCTTTTGCAAACCATACAATAATTTACCTGTGACTTAAGTTTGTGCTGACTAGACCCAAAAGAACAAAAATGTTGTGCTTTGTCCCTATTACGAAGCATAGCAGCATGGTCCCATTCTCAGAATTAAGAGGTTATTAGGTGTTACAGAGACCATTAGACTCTTCAGATTATCTGGACACAGTGGCATTTTAATGCATGCATCAGTGATCTGTTTATCTGCCTGTGACAAGAATTAGAGTGAACAAGTGAGTTACCTGACTTACTTTGAACAGTCCCTCTAAGGGAAACATGAGAAGCCATCAACCAAACATCAGGCATTTCTACTCAAGAGCTATACAGGTTTGGTTTTTTTTTCAACCAATCAAAATAAATATATTAAATGAACATTGTGCATTTTGCCTTGAAACATTTCAGTAAAAATGCACCCCACATACCAGAATACCTGAATCTGTACTGAAAAAACCCCCCAGGGATCTGAAGTACAAAGCCAAAAAAAAACCCCCAAAAAAACAGAGAAAAGGCACTGCACAAGGTATAATTTGAAAATCAGCCTATGTGAGACTGAGACAACTCACACCTATCTGAACTCAGGCCTGCCTACCCCTGCTTGAGTACCTTGGGTGCTCGTTTCTCTCTCCCTCTCTCCAACCAATATCATGTATCTCCTGTCGCTTGCTGCAACAAAACCATTTAGCTTTGCCTTTTGCCTCATGGCTAGAGCCCTCCCCAGGGAAGGGGCTAGATTGATGACAGATGCCCTCCAGCGTGTTTTCTGACCGCCAGCACACAGGACTGGGATTTACCCTTTTGCAACGCCTCACTCTTCTCAGGACCAGTGCCAAAGCCCTGCATGCACATTTAGGCTTCACACTAGAAAGCCTAAAAAAATGTTAAATTGAATTGATTATCCCATAGGTGCCTATGTCTGCTATTGACTCTGGGCATAGCTGCCTGAAAAAACTCACAATTGTTATCTTAATAAATGCTTGAAACATTGAATGAAACCACATAGTTTATTGTAATAAAATAAAAACTGTAAAAAGCCTTATTCCCCTTTGNAAACTGTTGCTTATTTTACCATCATAGTTAAAACAGCATTAAGAATCAGGCTTATCTTGGATGTATACACTTTCCCTACCTGGCAGATCTGTCATGGCATGGGCCTACAGACTTGCATCTCTGCTTTAGACCATAGTCCTTTTGCAAACCATACAATAATTTACCTGTGACTTAAGTTTGTGCTGACTAGACCCAAAAGAACAAAAATGTTGTGCTTTGTCCCTATTACGAAGCATAGCAGCATGGTCCCATTCTCAGAATTAAGAGGTTATTAGGTGTTACAGAGACCATTAGACTCTTCAGATTATCTGGACACAGTGGCATTTTAATGCATGCATCAGTGATCTGTTTATCTGCCTGTGACAAGAATTAGAGTGAACAAGTGAGTTACCTGACTTACTTTGAACAGTCCCTCTAAGGGAAACATGAGAAGCCATCAACCAAACATCAGGCATTTCTACTCAAGAGCTATACAGGTTTGGTTTTTTTTTCAACCAATCAAAATAAATATATTAAATGAACATTGTGCATTTTGCCTTGAAACATTTCAGTAAAAATGCACCCCACATACCAGAATACCTGAATCTGTACTGAAAAAACCCCCCAGGGATCTGAAGTACAAAGCCAAAAAAAAACCCCCAAAAAAACAGAGAAAAGGCACTGCACAAGGTATAATTTGAAAATCAGCCTATGTGAGACTGAGACAACTCACACCTATCTGAACTCAGGCCTGCCTACCCCTGCTTGAGTACCTTGGGTGCTCGTTTCTCTCTCCCTCTCTCCAACCAATATCATGTATCTCCTGTCGCTCGCTGCAACAAAACCATTTAGCTTTGCCTTTTGCCTCATGGCTAGAGCCCTCCCCAGGGAAGGGGCTAGATTGATGACAGATGCCCTCCAGCGTGTTTTCTGACCGCCAGCACACAGGACTGGGATTTACCCTTTTGCAACGCCTCACTCTTCTCAGGACCAGTGCCAAAGCCCTGCATGCACATTTAGGCTTCACACTAGAAAGCCTAAAAAAATGTTAAATTGAATTGATTATCCCATAGGTGCCTATGTCTGCTATTGACTCTGGGCATAGCTGCCTGAAAAAACTCACAATTGTTATCTTAATAAATGCTTGAAACATTGAATGAAACCACATAGTTTATTGTAATAAAATAAAAACTGTAAAAGCCTTATTCCCCTTTGCAAGCAGACCCAGAGGGTCAGGGAATATTTATAACTGAGGAAAAAATATTCTTCTTGTCACCCTTCACATGCCATTTACAAAGAATGATTGCCTAGGAGATTCTTTAATTAACCTAAACATTTCATTTAATGGCCAACAAAATCACTTTGTACATTACAGTTTTCTCTAGGCATTACATATATGAAGAGTAGTGGTAGCTGTTACAAATCAGGAAAAAGATGAGATTGTAGAATCTAAAACTTGCCATATGAAATTAATATTGTTAAAAATATTTTTTTAAAAATTAATATTAATGTGCACCCTCCTGGATACACTATAAGGATTTCAAAATCAGGGCACATTTGATTTCCTATGTAATTTTTAATATTTTTATTAATTTCTAAATCTTATTACACCTTTTGCTTTTTACTTTTGAATGGTGTAATTATATGGGTAAAGTCAGAGAAATGGCTTTGCATTTTCTATAGTCATGTGTACTTTAAGTCTGATGGAAATTCTGAGGTAGCTTTCCACTATACCTCTAATAAAAAAAACTATTAATCCCTACAGTTTTAAATACCCACATCACGCCAATTTATCAGGAACATAGTTTAGTTAGAAAAATTAAAATGGTATAGATGATCCATCTGGAAATTGCTGTCTTCTTGCCAGAACACCATTTGGGATCCATTCTCTTCAGCCTGGCCCAAGTCACTGGCAATATAAAAAAAGTCTAGGGAGTGTATTCATTTTAATATGCTATAAATTATGCCACCAAATTAGTCACAGTGTCATTCATCTACAAACACATAATTGGGAGCCATGAAATGTAACTGCACCATGGACCAGCTGGGTAGCTGAAGAATCTGTCCACAGAGTGAGAACAGCTATAATCCAGCATTCAAAACAGTCTGCCCAACTCTGATCAAGGACTCACACCTGGGCTTTCTAAACTTCGAGTGTGCCATCTGCCCCTGATGATCTCTATCTGTTCATGTGCAGAAGTGTTTGTATATGTTTAATGCTTACAAAATGTTTTCAGGATCCTACAATAAGAGGTACTGAGAAACATAATCTGGCACTGCCATAATGTATATTGCTGTTATGAGTACCTGTGAAGTCTAATTCTGCTTTGTCCTTCAATCAGGTTTGATTTTGTTGCAATGTATCAAGAGGTATGTTAAAATTTAGACCTCTCCTTAGTGTACCTCTTTGAAGTTAACTTTGAAATGTTTAATTAATGAAACGTGAATGATTTGCCGCATGAGAGTCACAGCTGCAAAGCTAAGCCAGTTTGTCAGGTCAATTTACGAGGGCTTGATGGCTAACTACAAATTTGGAAGCTCCCAGTCAATCCTTCATGAAGATTTTTATAGTCTCTCCCATTCTCATATCTGCTCAGAAGCTGCCTGAAATGAAACGTGTTCTCATTAACATGCCCATCATGAAAGACAATTTTTTTTTGTTAAAACTCTGTATTGATGGAAGAACCGGCATTTTTGGAATAATGCTGACCTTGCTTTCTAAACCTCACTCTGGGAGGATGCTTGACTGGAGGCAATCTCTCTCCTGCATGGGATGAGAAAGTTTCCATTGGACAGCAATTTTGAGGGGTGTTAGAGGGATTCCTTCCAAGTGACATTAAAGATTCCTTAGATGTAACTCAGGGGAAAAGTGTGGGTTCTACGGAAAAAGATTCAGGGGAAGCTTCAGGGAGCCAGTGGTCACATGCAGAAGCCCCCAAGCTGGAGTTTTAACCTTTTTGCAGTGACTGTGCAGTCTTCATGCTGAATGCAACAGTCAATAGGTGGATGATTCCCGTTTTCCAGTGACCACTGGGCAACTCTTATTGAGGCCCACATGCCAAGAGTTCAAACAGCTTTCCCTGAGAGCTAGGGAATAAAATTATTGTCCTTCAGTGACCTCTTGCTCACTGACTCCATTTCACTCCAAGAGTCAGCAATAGGCAAGGGGGCATGAATTAAGCAATAGATATCTCCTGTAGGTGAAGGTGAAATTAACGCTGTAGACAAAAAATATTGCGAAGGACTAGAGTTAGAAAGAGAGCTGGAGTGACTTGTTAAGGTTACTAAGACAGTGCAGTCTTCACTTCACTTTGTGGTTAGACACAGGTTTAGGCTATCTCATGAGCTGTAATAAGGTTTTGCAGTGCAATCAAACAGTAGAAAAAAACAGTGCGCTCCCAACTGCACACAGGAATTCCTTGTGCTTATTCTATTTTAATATAGAGGGTTGATGGTTCACTGTTTCCTTTGTGTGCTAAGCTGTTGACAAACTAAAAATATTAGATGTACTTGAGAAGGAAAGTTTATGTGATGAAAATACTGTTTATTTCAAAAACAAAATTGAATCCAAACTTGGAAACATTGTGCGAGTTTTAGGCAATACTAAAAAAGGTACTGCAGAATTACCGTAACTTCTTTTCCTAGGTATTTTACTTCTTTTTCATGTGGGACACATAGCTGTAAGGCATCTGTAGCTGTAAAAGGTGAATCTTTTTGGTATATTCTGAAGATATCAAAGTTATACAGAAAACTTCACTACTTTGCAAAGACTTGTTGCCCATGAGATGAAACAATATTAAGGAAATTTCTCTGCAAAACCATATGCATAGTTAACCTCTGTTCAGCATAGTTCATAGTCCATAGAAAAAAACAACACAGACACCTTAATCCAACAAAACATGTAAATTCTTTTGCTCAGGAACAGATGTTATGGTGAAATCTCTGTGTATAGCTTTAACATGGAATGGAAAATTGAGCTAGTTAGTAGTCAGAAAAATGTTGGTGAGGACTCGAGTGAATGACAGAGATTTCCTCTCCTGCTTGAAAGCAGAAAAAGAAAGGATCAAGACACTGGAAGGAAGTGGGCAAGTACTTAGGCTACAACTATGAATGAAATAATTACAAAAGATCTTCACCATTTCTGACAGTATGAAACCTCTCCTTCTTTCCCATACAATGACCTGTTGCAGTTCTTTGGGTTAGGTTTTGAATAGAAACTTGCCCAGAAGGAGTCTGTCTTGTGTCATTGAAGCGAATGGCAAAACTCCATAAATTACTTGAAAAGAGGTAAGTGTAAACCCAGGAATATAGAAACTCAATGTGAAATTTAATTCCAGTGAGATGTTTCTAAAATATTTAAGCATGATTCACCTGTTTTGAGTTAATGATGATATTATTTTCATTAGTTATACCTTCATTCAATATTCCTATATTGTCATATTATACCTTATGGAAGCTGGTTGAAGATAACTGTTATTGAAATTTGACTATCGAACAAATTAGAAGTACAAACTTTGCTCAACTACTTGGGGTTTATTTCAACTTTCCTGGAAACAGGGGTATTCACAACACTTTCTTTTTTTAAAATATGGAGAAAAAATGCAGGAGTGAGAGCACAAAATCAATGTTTGTTCATTAAGGAAAATGATCCAGCCATTCACTGTGCTTCTATTTGCTTTTCAGATCATTTTTTCTTCCTGACTCTGTGGAAATTAACATAATGATTTTTGCTAGGCATCCAAATTGTTCAGGTGAGAACATTCCAATGAAAAGAAGCAAAGTACACATTTACATTTGAGCAAGGAAATAATAGTCAATGTCATATCTTATTAGAACCATTATGGCCAGTAGTTAGCAAGATATGAAAAATGCTAGTGGCATGAAATAATATTTTCTAAACAATTCTTAATATAGCCTGTAAATCATACACATTGAGAAACACAAGATTATCTGTAAAAAACTGCACATTTTTATTCAGCACATTTATTTTATATATTCTAAATCTAATTTAATCTAACAGAGCTATTGTTGTTTCTTAGTAGATGCAGGCAGTGCCAAATTGGGACTTCCAACCATTCTGTGCTTGAAGGGTCTGTCTGAATCCTTTTCTGAAATTAAATGTCTTACCCAAACACTCTTTTCCAGAAAGTGAGATTAAGTAAAAAACAATAAGATTGTTAAACTTCTTCTACCAAGTATTTAGCAGCATAAAACAGAAATGAGAGAAGAGTTGAATTCAGAATCTAGACATTGATTCAGGAATTCAAATGTTTAACTTTTATGAACAGACTTTTCAATGTTGAATTATCAGACGAGGTTTGTAATGCAAAGCGTAAGTATGGTTAGTGACTTAACTGGGAACTGCTAGTGGAAAAATAATAAAAAGACCGAAAGAAAGGAACAGCTCAGGTGTGAGTAGATCGAAGACAGTGAGAAAGGAATTCTCTCTGTCTCTTTGTCTTTGGCTCACTGTCAGCATGGGACACCAACGTTTGGTGTATGCCCTGTTCCTCAGGTTGATGAAGGCACCACAGGGCTCTGAGACCTGTACAGGAAAGTCTCAAACTACAGTCCTGAAGATGTCTCACTTGGTACAAGAGAGTTCAATGCTACTGGCAGCAGCAAAGACTGAAGTCAAGTCTCTTTAGGGAAAGAGATTTTGGTGTTCAACCATTCAGACTTCTCCCTGGTACAAGGAAGGTTTAAGCGTTCCTGCAAAGAGGAGCAGCACCAAAAGGACTCCAACAACAAAACTGAAATCCTGGGACATACTGTTCCTCAGTGGATAAGTGCGTTCCTGACATGTGACAACAAGAGATGAGTTTCTTTTAGGAAAGACATACAATCTCCCATTTATTTGTAGGCAGATGAGTAAAGGAAGGAGAAAGCCCTATTACCTTTTTCTCTCTTTTTGCAAGGAGTGCTTTGGATATATAGTTTTATGTCTCTGAATCTGAGTGAGGACTGTCACATGCATGAATCCTGTTGCAGAGGTGTGGGTTAAGGGCTGAGTTTCTCTGTACTGCTGAGGCTAAGGATGTCCTTCCTACTACTGTGATGAGGTGCCACCCTGTGAAAGGCTCCCGCCTCTTGGACATAGCACCCCTTGGGTGTGTGCACCTGCAGAGGAAATGGATGCCTATGCCACTTGGCAAATGCTGCCTGACATAAGTGATGAATGGTTGTGTGTGGTTTTTCTCTTTCTTTAAATCTGGTTTTAAATATTTAATATTTGTTAGGAAGAAACCAGTTTTAAGGGTGTTCTTCAGCAAATCAGACGTTTTCATTCAAGACCAGGAGTCATTCCTCTGTGACTCTGATGACTGATTCCATATATAAGCATTTCCACTGTGGCAAGGAAGAAACTTTTTAAATGGACACATGGTCACAGGGATGTGTCACATGCCAGGTAAATTTATTTCAAGAATCAATAGATTGAAAGGAAGCATGATGCTGTTTCNCACCCTGAAGTACCATCTGCTGAGAAATGTTGAGTGCCTTTTCCACTTCTCAGTACTCAAATGCATTTATAAAAAGGAAAAGAAAGCATGGTGTTTATATGTCTGTGTGTGAGAATGTATGTGGAAAACTGCACGAAAGAAAGTAGACATGATGTTGTGGTATGCCTGTAGGAAACAATTAATGGTAAACACTCCATGACAAAATCTAGCCTTGACTGGAGCAGTCTGAACAGTAAAATATATCAACATAGAATAATTTATTTGATATCAGATTGATTTTTATGTCACGAGATAAATATCCCCTGACTATTTATATAACCAGTTTAGGAGACTCAGAACTACTTGAGAAGACAGGGAAAATATTCGAAAGTACATTAATGGTAAATGTTATTCAGTCTGTATACTAATTATATTTATGAATGCATTACTGGTACTAACTAATGAACACAATAAATGAAATTTCAAGGCTGGAAGATGACTCTTTCTCATCTAAGGCACAATTTCATATATATTCTTCTTTGAGGAAATTTTCCATGTGTTCTCTCTTTTTCAGAACTCCAAAGTTTTTCAATTTTATTCTTTGCATTATTACTTGCAAATATTTGTGATACCACAAATGTTCAAAATCAACTTGAAAATATTTTTTTTTNGTCACATGCATGAATCCTGTTGCAGAGGTGTGGGTTAAGGGCTGAGTTTCTCTGTACTGCTGAGGCTAAGGATGTCCTTCCTACTACTGTGATGAGGTGCCACCCTGTGAAAGGCTCCCGCCTCTTGGACATAGCACCCCTTGGGTGTGTGCACCTGCAGAGGAAATGGATGCCTATGCCACTTGGCAAATGCTGCCTGACATAAGTGATGAATGGTTGTGTGTGGTTTTTCTCTTTCTTTAAATCTGGTTTTAAATATTTAATATTTGTTAGGAAGAAACCAGTTTTAAGGGTGTTCTTCAGCAAATCAGACGTTTTCATTCAAGACCAGGAGTCATTCCTCTGTGACTCTGATGACTGATTCCATATATAAGCATTTCCACTGTGGCAAGGAAGAAACTTTTTAAATGGACACATGGTCACAGGGATGTGTCACATGCCAGGTAAATTTATTTCAAGAATCAATAGATTGAAAGGAAGCATGATGCTGTTTCATAGTTTGTTCCCTTTTTATGATACTTTGCTTTAAAATTATTAGGCAAAGGAGACCAGATGTCTTGGCTTTACCAAGGCAACCGTTCTTTTTAAGACCCTAGTGTTTCAACAATTTTTACTGTAATGCTAAAATGGCTTTTTTTTTTTTTTTNCATAGAATAATTTATTTGATATCAGATTGATTTTTATGTCACGAGATAAATATCCCCTGACTATTTATATAACCAGTTTAGGAGACTCAGAACTACTTGAGAAGACAGGGAAAATATTCGAAAGTACATTAATGGTAAATGTTATTCAGTCTGTATACTAATTATATTTATGAATGCATTACTGGTACTAACTAATGAACACAATAAATGAAATTTCAAGGCTGGAAGATGACTCTTTCTCATCTAAGGCACAATTTCATATATATTCTTCTTTGAGGAAATTTTCCATGTGTTCTCTCTTTTTCAGAACTCCAAAGTTTTTCAATTTTATTCTTTGCATTATTACTTGCAAATATTTGTGATACCACAAATGTTCAAAATCAACTTGAAAATATTTTTTTTTCTAAATTTTAGCAGCCCCAAGCAAATAATAACAACACATCTATCCATCTGGCTCAGAAGGGAATTTAAAGTTGGACCGTATTGTTCAGAGATAAAATATGA
The DNA here is from genome assembly GCA_013400615.1 of Syrrhaptes paradoxus. Lineage (NCBI taxonomy): Eukaryota > Metazoa > Chordata > Aves > Pterocliformes > Pteroclidae > Syrrhaptes > Syrrhaptes paradoxus. Next base: position 125,714 of record VZTO01012556.1, read on the forward strand.
TTAGTCACAAAGCCTAGGTATCTGTTCACACAAAGCATCAGATAAGAGAGAGGAAGATTATCACTACTATCAGTTTATTTCATAGCACCTGGCAAATCCTTTAGTTCAAAATTTTCAGGTTTTATGATGAAACATGTAAATTAAGGGCATTAAAAAAATTAAAAGGAAACATATTAAGCACACATAACCTTTGTTGAATTCTCACAAATTGCTATTTGGTCATCTGGTTTGATTCTGCTGCTTAAAATAATCTGCTCCATGTATAACAGAGTCCAAAAATATTGCCTTGATACTTTTACCACTGCTTTTCCATGTAAGTGTATATCTGCACTGGCACGCTGTTTTTTTTTATTTTAATGAATTTGTCTTCTAGGTACAAGTAAAACTTAATAAAAATAAACAGTTTTAAAATATTTGTACACAAAAAGATGTCTGTACCAATAAGATTTTTATAGGAAATGATGAATACTCAGATATAGTTTTGCTGACGCTTTCCCAAAGGAGGCACAACAATCAAAATATGAATTTTATATAGAAAATAGAAAGAAATATCCTTCTAGTGCAAGTGTTGATGTAGAGTCACAACACTCACTATACATTAGCCAGGAAAGTTTACCAACGTAAGTTAGCTAATGTTTTTATGTGAGAACACAATAGACAACTGGCAGTTTATTCTGAAGAGTGTCCTTACAATGATAAACAACAAATTAATTAATATTAAAACATAAAATAAAGTGAACAATTTTTCGAATAAAGTAGAAGGTAAATCTGTATTTCCTCTGTTTTCCTGTAGTATGTTATTCTTGTTGATTTCTTTCTGTTTATAATATGGCTATAACTAGTGGTTACAAAATCGTTCCAAAAGGATAAAGGTTATTGTTACAAATGCCAATTGAGCTGGTTTAATGGTGGCTTTTTGCAATGCATTTGTGCAACATACAGAAGCAATTTCCTCATTCCTTGAAAAGGGGGACTGCTGGGAAGTAGTTGGTTTTGCTTAAGTGCAGGTGCAGGTTTGTACGTATCACCCTTTGAATCCTTTCTGTCCTAACCAGTGGAGAGGAAGTGAGGAGGTAAATATTCTCCTTTTCATGTCCTTTCATGAAAACATCCTTTTTCTTTCCTAATTATTGCTAGAATGATTTGAAATAACTTTGATATTTCTGAAAATTGCAATTGAACTTACTGTCTTCATTGCTAAGTGAAAACTGAAACATTTTAATTGAGGTTTAAGTTCAACTTCTTTCTGTGACATTTACTCTCCAGTAATGTGGATTTTTTAGTCCCTTTCAGATGTAATTAATTCCCATCTTCATCGCTTGGGAAGAGCCAGGCACTGCTCACTTCTTGCACTGGGCCAGCAGCAGGGAGGTGGTCACCTGGGTGGCACTGAAAGCAATTCCTGAGGGCTAAAAAGGCTGGAGAGAAAGGGACATCATAAGTGACAGAGACACATTTCAGAGATGACCAGCAGCATAACCAGGTCCACTACAGTCTCCTGGAGTCTTCTCTAAACAAATGTTATATTCAAAATCAAATACACAGCGGTTCCCCCACCACACCTCCTACTACTTGCCCCATTCTGAAAACAAACACAGGGTGACTCAAACTGTGTTTTGCCACCCCCAAAAAACATGTTTATTTACCAGCTGTTTACCTTGAGAAAGGTGAAGGTCAAGGACTGGCACAGTTCTCTTTCTTTCCAGAAAGGTTTCTTGTCTTTTGCCCTTAGCAGTCTTCAACAGGTGCTTTTGTTTTCAGTCAGTGACTGTTCACTTCAAAGGTTAAATACAGAAAAGCTCATTTTTCAAAACAGAATCCTTAATGTCATGCATCAGAGTCAGTTTAACTTGAAATGCACAGGTGTAATCTGTATAATGCTTATTATAACCTTACTTAAAATAACTATTTTTTTTTTCAAAAAAAAATCAAGAGGGTCTGGGGGCTGGTGTTTTTTGTTGGTTTGGGACTGAACTGTTTCATTATCCCTAATTATTTGATGAGCTACTCAGAAAATAAAAGGCGCATTGAAAAATAGCTTGAAAAGGACAAAAATAGCCCTACAGTAAATTATGTTAAAAATACCAAACACTTGTCGGCATCTCATTAACATCTTAATGAGGGGAAATAACCCTCATCTGTCTTTAAAAAAAAAAAAACGTTGCTTTCAAAAAATCCCAACCTAGTTTGTAAATCCTGAAAGACATGGATTATTTCTCCTAGTTAAAATCCTACTAACAGGGTATCTAAAAGTTGTAAAGTGAAGAGAACAGTGAGGCTTCTACTCTGGCTGTTATCCTGCTCATGTTCTGGAAGAAGATTAATTAGGCTGCAAGACCTTATATTAATAGGACTCATTAGAGCAATAGATCTGTAAAGGAAGGGAATGGAGGTTGGACGGCTTTGATTTGTGGGGTGATTTGTCCCAAATGACATATAAATTGCTCTCACCCTGCATTTATTTTCTCAGTATAGTCTCTCCTTTTTGCTGTGATGAGTGTATGTCCTGGGCCAAGCGGGTGAGAAAGATGAGTCCCAGATCACATCCTCCTTTGATCATGGAGGGTTAGTAAGCCATGTTCTTGGAAACAGTGGTAAGAAAATGTTTCCCCTGGGCTGTTTCAGGGACTGACAGCAGAATGAGAAGAGCAATGTAGCTGCTCTGGTCTAGGAAATGGCAATACCCACACTGAGGATGTAACAAGATCATAAACTATTTTGATTCAGATGTTACAGTGCTGGCATATTAGTCTCTTATTTCACACTCCCTCACAAGGTTAACTTTCCTCCTGATTGTTAAAATAGTATTTAAAACTTACAATTCTTCCACTCAACTGTCAATGTTATTTAGCTAAGAAAAAAGATTTTGGAAGTTCAGAGGGTTTCTTGAGGAATCAAAGGATTTTGTAGGATTTTGACTACAACTTTAATACAAATGCTGTTTAATTTGAAAGAATTTATGAAAAGTTTTTTAAAGTGTGTTGCTAGATCTTTTTTTCATCGTATGCTGATAATAGGCAATGCACTTTGAGACATCTGAAAGACACTGTTCATCACAGGCTCTGTACTCCTCCTGTATAGAAAGATAAATTCTGTACACAAAAAATAGCTTCAATACTGATCATTATACATTCACAATGGCTAATTAACAGCTCTAAATGTGTCAGCATGTCTCTCAAGAAGAAAAGTTAATAAAATAGCTTTGTTCTTCCACCAATAAAATCTGTCTGAGGGACGGGTTTCCCTGAGTTTCAATCTGTAGCTGCCTCTTCCATGTTAAGATTAAAAAAAGAAAAAAATTTTACTTCCAGTGTGTATTGGTTTATAAGCACCTAACCAGTGAAAAATATTTCTTCTGAAGTGCAGTCTTAGTTCCTTTAGGAAACTGAATGATCTCTAGGCAGTCTAAGTATGTCACTGAGCAAGACTGTTAGAGGGGAAACTGCACTTCACCCCAGTCTTGAGCTATGCCTTCAGATACCAGTTGCCTTTCTTAGGGATTTAATGCTGTAACTACAAAAATTTGTATGAACATCCCTTCATCAACATTTTATGTATCACTTCTTGAAAAGTATGCTGTTCTGCTGCAAATGTGTGACCTGTTAGGTCTTATTTGACTGCAGTATTACAAGTTAGATATCACAGTAGCTGAGTCTACAGATTTTTTTCAATAAAGCCAGTATGATGTTGCCTATAACTTATAAATTAACACTTAATAAGCTATCACGTTCAGTGTACAGGGAAGAAAACCAGGTGATGGCAAGCTTTTTGATTCTACTACAATAAAATTGGAATAAAGGGATGGAAGAAAATGAATGGAAAGTCAAAACACATTAATAATGTTGAGACTTACATGTTAGAGATCTTTGTTTAGAGTGTATGATTTTTACATAAATATTTTTAGCTTTGTTATAATCTCATACTCCTTGAAGTTTTACGCCAAGGTAACCCAGGCCCAGTTACTTGGATGTTATATTTTTTTTTTTAATTGAGTGGCTGCAGACAGCTTATCTATGCAAAGCATTCCACCATTAAAAAAACAAACCAGCGCACAGTTTTCCTTTCTCTATTATATTCTGAAATTATACTGAGAAAACCGCTTACAACTGCTGACTACAAAACAGCACAACTTCACACAGTGAGATGCTCTGACAGGGGTACTTGACGAGTGTTCTGTGTCAGGGTCATGCAGCCATTCTACAACATGCTGATGGAGCAACGAGAGAGGTGTGCTCTATTGGACAGTTACCATGACTATTGATTATCAACTGAAAATAAGCTTCAGACTACTTGTCAAAGATCTCTGCAGCCCAGAGGAACATCTCCTGCTGATGAGACTTTTTTTTTTTTAATTTTTTGAACTCCTAAAAAATACAGTGACATTTTTAAAACGTCTGAGTTTGTGATATACTGTGTCTGTGTCCTGTAGCTTTGCCTCCTTCAGAGAGATTTTGGAGGCTCGCATTCAAAATGGTACATCTTGCAGATAATGGAGACAGCTGTGACTGTATGCTGCCAGCCACTAAAAATCAGCAGTTAACACATCACTGTGTGCAAGATGCCACAATTATTCTCTATGTTATGTAATTCAAAATGGCATCTACTAGCTTTTTAGTTTTGACCATTGTAGCCATAGAGACCATTCTTTTCATATAAAAAAGAGTCTAAAAATACATACGCATAACACTCAGCCATTAGTGTCCAATAATTAACACTTTGGTCTGTCTGCATATCTTTACAGGGCCCTTTTTTTCCCCTGGCTTTTGCAGCACCCTACTGAGAAAATCACAGCTACCATTTAGACAAGCAACAAACTAAGGTTTTATTACTTTAATTTTCCAAACAAATTACGTGATAGTAAATTGCAGCACATGGCAATACTTTTGGAAAGATGCAAAGGAAGGCAGACTTTATATTTTGATGAAATAGGCTACCTAGATTTCCAAATGAAAGGTATGTTTTATGCTCCGGCCTATTGCTTGCTTTAAGAGCTTATGTATGTTTCCAGTATTTTGAATGATACAATATACAGCTATAGTCAAACTGTAAGATGCACAAATTGAACTGGTAAATATCATAATGAATTTAGAATGCCAGTCACAGCCATTTATAATCTCCAGCAGCAAGTTTCGCAGCCTGACAAATCCTTTTGCTTTAAACTGAATGTCAAAGCTTTATCTATATTTGTTCTTGAACACACTGCAGGATTGCAATGCATTCTTTATTTGCAAACTGTAGGAAATTTTCTGAGTAAATACATAAACTGGCAAAATCTTTCTTAATGGAAAACCTATTATTTTAATTACTAGGGGGTGGTGTGCACTTTTGCTTTAGAACCTTTGAATTAGTAATTAATGGCTTTATCATGAAAAGCATTTATTGTTTTCATTTCAGGGAATTCAGATGAATATAATTCATTTTAGGGAATGTTCAACATTACCTCAGCCTTATCAAAAGGACAAATAGTACTATATGGGAGCAAGGGGGCAGGATGCAAGTTTAGGAACTTTAGAGAAAAATTAACTATGAAATAAGATACACAAATGTTTCTGATTATTGGTATTAATGACCGTTCACCTTGCAAACCCTGTGTGGCCAAGAAGTAGAGGTCATCTTCATTCAGCAAAGTAAATGTAAAACATTTACTGCAGGAGAAATAAGAAAAGAAATACAGTACAAGAGTACAAGGTATCTGACTCAGAGACACATCAAGGCTTGGGTGTTGTAAAGCAATCATCCAGATTTCCTTACAGATACCAAAAAATCTTCCATGAGCTTAGTTTAGAGCCTTTCCTTTTCTACTGTATGTTCCTACTCCAAGTAGCATCAGAACATACTCCAACAGGAAGATTTTTACCTTTACTTGATGTTGACACAACTAGTCCTTGGACTGACCAAAATTGTCACAGCTCTTTAGACTCTTGAAATTTTTTGGGGTAGCTGGCATTTATTTGAATCTGTTTCCCATAAAGAGAAGGAAAAGGCCATTCCGGTTTATCAAATTCACACCGAGATCACTTTTAAGCTAGTAGCCAAGCATAAAAGGTGAACAGCAAGTTTTATCCTTATGAAGCAAAGGGAAA
>VZTO01012556.1:134729-173963 GCA_013400615.1 Syrrhaptes paradoxus
AATCTTCAGGGTCCTGAAGATTATAGGTTTTAAAAATAGTGGAAGGAAGGACCCAGTCTCATCCCAGAAACTCACAGCAGTGTCACATCTGTACTGTGAAGCTGGTGGGGATGTCTGGGTCTCATGCCATCCCTAGGGGTCATCCACACTGGAAATGCCTGTCTGATCTCAGGATGCTCTTGAGTTCTGCGCACTGTGCTGGAGCATTTGGCTTTTGCTTGGGACTCTGGCTCCTGCGGTACCACATATACTACTTTTTGTAAGAAGTGAGTAGGGTCTACTCACAAAATTCTTGCAGTGTAAAGAAACAGGTGAGTTGAGATGCACGGAAGCTCTGTTTCTTTCTGCTTATAGTTCTCAACCTGGTAGCAGCTATCTGGGTTGATAATAGGATCCCAGGCTACTTGGATCACTGATGTAGCTGGAAAGGTTTTTCTTGTTTTCTTATGTTTAAAGACTCCATGGCAATCCATCCTGGCTTTCCCAGAAGCCAGTAACCCTTTCCCGATTTAGTTTTGGGAGCAGAATCAACAGTGACAGGGTGCTGTTAGAGGGGATGGAGCAGGGCTGATGAGCAAAATCATATATGAGCAAAATCCTTATATGGACTGGAAAATCTCTATAACAACATAGCTTGCAGTGCTCCCGTGAATGCATTACCTGCCAGACACATTTAATTATCTTTTTGAAAGAACTTCTTGGAAAATTTCTAAAAATCACAGAATACCTTCACTGTACTTATATTAATAGGACTGCAAAGACTAATAATGAGCAATTTAGTTTTATTCTATTTCCATGGTGGAAATGCTTGGTTACACTCTGTTAACAAACAACATTTTGAGAAGCTGGATTAAAGACAGGATTTGTCATTATTCACAAAATTACTGTGGTGTTAAGAAGGGCAGCCTGATCAAAGGAGTAAGGAGAGAGAATATGAGGTAATGAAGAACCCATTATAGAGTGTCAGCTGAGGAAGGTTTGCTTCCATGCAGAAATTTTACTTGTTTTCTTCTAATGCTGCTCATTCAGAAGTTGCATCTGGTGGTAATTCGGACTGTCACACTTTCCCTTTTGTATTGCATTTCCTTGGAGCTTTAAAAGGTATAAAAACCTCACATTTCTGAAGTTCCTTTCGTAAACCTCAATTAATCCTCTTGCAGTTCCTTGAATATTTGACAGAAAAATACATGTGTCTCTATGGGTTGTGTTCTGAGTGAATAATAAATAACATCTTAATAATAATCAATGGCATTTAGTAGTTCCAATCTGCAAACCACCAAATCGTTAGCTAGCTAGTAACCATAGAGCTATGTGTGTCAAGAAAGTCTTATCTTTCAGTATATAGAATAAATTTTCACAAAAGAGATTCCTCGGGCTATTTATAGAATAGTTATTTCACAGTGTTATTTATATTTGTGACTGTTTTCCAATACAAGCAGTTACATCAATGCTTACTTGCTCAGGGAAATATCTTAGCCCTGATTACTGAAATGTATCTCTGTTGCTGCTGAAAACTGAAGTCAGCATTAACAGTTTTTGTGTAGACAAAAAGCAGAGAGGAAAATGTGCTGTTCCAGAGGTAGAAATTTTGATTTCCATTTCATGAAAAGGCTGGGAGATAGCAGGCCCACTAAAAGTAGGCAAAGTGCAAGACGGCTGGCATAAACTGCTCTAAATTACACCTCCCTTTCCCAATTTAACTGCATGAGTAGAGACTACTTTGCTGTCTGAGCTGCTTTCAGCTCAAAGCAAGGTTTAACCCCTATCAGAGCACTACTGGAGATCTGTCAGAAAGCAGACCTAGAAGAGATTCTTAATATGTGTTTTCCCTGTCTGCTTTAGCTCCTGTAGCTTTTGCAGACTCAGGTTTTGTTCCCGAGCTTGCACTGATCACCAGTGCACCCAACTGTCAGCATATATGGATTTAAGGATGCTCTGTGCAGCTGCAAGCACATTACACTGGTAGATCAGTGACCAGGGACTTCTGCCAATGCTGTGCTAGCATTACACCTGGATCAATCCTTTCTTGCCTGTGTAGGAGTGAAAATACCAATAGAAAAATTGGTGAATGTACATGCAGTTTGCTTTAGACAAATGAAGAAGCTGAAGGCAACACTTAACCCTGAGTAGTAGACCTTGGTATGTGCAGCCTAAGTTGAACTGCTTATACTTGTCATAAGGGCCTGATTGTGTGTGGCATCAGCAAGGGAAAGGACAAATAGGTTTGCTCATCTGTGTCCAAACTCATGGCAAGGCACATATATTCTGCTGAAAACTCAGCTAGCTGAGACTGTCTGAAGAGTGTAGAAGTGTTATTTCTGGTGTTCTCAGATCAGATACTGATGCAATCTGACAAGCAATGTCTTTGCCTGTAAGGGCTGATATCTTCAGTGATTTTAGTCAGCTTAAGTGAGCTCTTCTTCACATATTTTCACCACTGTCCATCTTACTTAGGGAGCACTGGACACAAATTGAAGAGGTGGGTTTACTAATGATAGTTATCTCTAATGGTTCTGTGGGAAACTTAGACTAGCAGAACATGAAAAGTGAGATGTTGTTCTCAGAATATCAGATGCAGCCATTACTTGGCCTCTTGATGAAGGCAACTAATGTGTTCGTAATTGTGGGAACCAGAATAGATGTCTCTGGCAGTAACACAGGGGTACAGGGATGCTGTACAGTAGTCCCCTCAGCCCTGGCCCAGAACACACTGCAGCCAAATACTTATTTTCTGTGATGGTAAGACCTGCATGTGCACTGTCCACTGGCATAGAATGTGTTCCTCTGAAAAAAAAGGCAGAGGATGGAGGAAAGAAGGCAGCAGTGCTATCTGGGCTGGGTGAGCAGAGACATCTGGACCATGGTGGAAAGTATGGCAAAACACACCTACCCCAAAATGTAGTCAGAGCTTTAGGTCACCTGTCAATAAGTCGTGATGCACACGTCTCTGTCACTTCAGCAAAAAAACAGGGAAGGCAGTACCTTGCAGTGACTGAAGTAAAAAAAACAAAAACAAAAAACCCAAAAAACTACAGAGATGCTGAGAAACTTTCTTTATCAATCAACAGAGGTGGTGAAGATACAGCTAACTGAATACATCCATTTTTCTGGGACCAGCTTCTTCTGATGTATCATCAGACCTTCCACTCTCTGTGAAGTACAACAGTGATTAAAAACACTGAATAAGAAATCCTATCGTTAACGAGGTGAAACTACTCTAAGGAGTCATTCACTGTTTTGTGGATCTGGGGACCACCACATCATCTGATACCTCTGTGGATAAAAATGGTGGAGGGTTAATACATGGTGACTGCACAGGGGACTTCTGGGTCAATCTGTTTGGAACAGGTGGAGAGGATCAGATGCAGATTGCTCTCAGAGGAAGACACTGTATTTGTTGTAGTGCTAACCTACTACTGCAAAGCTCTTTTGACAGGAGGCCTTGGTGTAGTCTAATGTCTTGTCTATGGTTCATGCTCGTGTTCTTTCTTCATGGTTCACAGACAATGCACACTATTTCACAGTTGTCATCCTCAATTCAGTGGGTGCTTCTTCTCTAGGGAAGAGATTTTCATGGCTGAAACATTGCAGCACAGAGGCTGCAGATCAAATGGCTCAAAAAGGAAACAAGAATAACCCATTAAAATGCAAGACTCAAATCTGCATTTCTTTCAAAGAGATGAGAAGAGAGTTGCCCAAAACTCTTGTACAGAACTTGGCAGAGTACAAAGTCTTTGAGTTGTCAAATAGTACAAAAATCAGCTTCACAAGATTGAGGAAAAATTTTAATTTGTCATCTTCTTTTCTCTTCAGCACTTTTATATGTAAAGAAAGTGTGAATTCAGCTACTTATCTAGGAAGCACAATGCATTTTGAAGAGTGATGCTAGAAAATGTAATGAGGACAGACGAGAAAACCAAGTTCACAGACATCTCTCAGTGTAATACCACTATGTGTTTCAGGTATTGTTGAACATGATTAAATGCAGCCTTCTTAATTATCTCAGATCTTATTGGATGGCTGAATTTCACAAAACTTTAAATCGGAAACTTTCACATGGAAAACCAAACTGGTAGTTTAAGATGTAAGTACATCTTTGCACATACTTATCTGGGATTTGGCATATACAGAAAAATGCACTCACAGATTTCATAGTACAGTGGTTAGAAGAGCCTTCTCAAAAAAACTGTCCTACTTTTGGTTGTTGTGGAAAATGAGAGAAAACAACAGCAAAGACATCCCTGTAGCAGATGGAGAAAATTTAAAAGTTTGTTCAACCACTACATGGCTCCAGTTTTACACTTGTTCTACCATAATGACGGCAATGAGGCTGCAGCAATCAAATATCAGAGGAATGAAAGGGGCCATAAAAAAAAGTCTTGTCCGAATGCAAGTGAACAGTAAAACTGCAATTCATCTCCTGCCTTCTGAGGAGAAAAGCAGTTCCAGTCACTCAGTAAAATGTTAATGATTTGTTTCAACTGACAGTTTGTCTCTAACTTTTGGACATTTCTAATGCCGTTACTTGATATCTAACTGCTTGGAGGACTAACATCCAGATCTAATCCTGACCAACTTCAGCTAGAGTTAGCCCAGGTTCCAGATTATCTGGAATTAAAAGTAAATTAGTTACTATTCATTCCCCAAATTGAAATAGTTTTTATAAATATTGCCTCTGTGATTGGTTTATTTGTCACTGTTGAAATTGCAGTTATGTGAAATTAAATGGTTATTTATTCCTCTCATTTAGGTATCGTGAAATAATTCAATTTAGGTGATCAGATTTCATCTGAAGCTAATGTTATCCCAGTGACATTTTGATGATCATGACTTTTAAAATTTGGTATTTCCATGTCACAGAGTGGAAGTTTTCACTAGTGTGAACACAGAAATGTAGGCATGTAATTCACATTGGAATAAAAAAAAGTCTTTTTTTTTTTTTAAAGTGTGAATTGCTGTTAAACAAAGGTGGAATATCAAATATGAGTTAAAATAAATTTATACATGTAGATACCACTCCAAAAAGCATTATCAGAAAACTGAGTTATTTATTAAAATGTCTTAAAAAAAATAATGCAATCCTACTTTCCCTTGTGACAGAAATAGGAATGAAAGAGGATGTCCTTTCTTGGGGAATTCACACTAATCTTCAGGAACATGATCAACTGAAACAAGATTTTGTGCAGTTCCTTAAACATTTTCAGGCTGTTTTAAGTCCTTCTAGCAATGTTATCTAAAAGCAAAACAAAACCTTAAGACTATTAATTAAAGTTTTCATTCCCCTTGTTGATTATCTATCTCAAATAACTAGAAAGGGGAAAACAGTGAAATTAATGGTGCATAACACGCCAAACAAAAAAAAAATACAGGGAATACTTTTTTAGTAATCTCAGCTTCCAGTAATTGTAGTTATTATTAGTAAAAGTAAGTACTTTTAAAATCAGATATAGGAGCTGACATTGGTATTTTAAGCAGTCCTTAAAATTGCTCCCTTATTTTGTTTTATTTTTAGTGTAGGAAAATAACATTAGGAAGTAATAAATTACCAACACCTCCCGAAGCCAAAGGATATCATGGGTGCCTTCAGGTCATTCAGGATCTCCTGTTACACTTCTGGTCACCGTTGACTTGTCACATGTCTGGACTGCTTATCACATCTCTTGTGTGACTGCTCTCTGTCTATAAGGAATCCGTCACTAAATAATTTTAAAATCTTACTCTTAAAGTCTACAATGTTATTCTTACTGTCCACACACCTTTTTCTTCTGTTGGCCATTTTCGTATGACCTGTTTTTCCTAATTCTTTGTGCTCATTTACATGTGCCTCATTTACCATCTCTCTTCTTTTTCACAAGCAGAATAAACTGAGAATTCTGCAGTGTTTGTGTGTCTGGTGAGATTCAAGTTCAAAACATGGGCCTCCCATTGCCACGGCTGCTTGACTCTAGTTTTCCCAAGAGGTGAGGTTTTAAGCACAGACACAACTTGGTTAAAATAACTCTCTTCAAGCTGTTGTGGCCCCATGAGAAGAAACAAAGAAATAGGGAATCAAAAGGAGTGACATTCAAAATTAAAAAATATTGTTCTAAGAGATATTTCTAACATTTGCAGAACCATCTGCAGTCTCAAAGGTAAAAAAAAAAAATCCTTTAGAAGGTGACTTGTGCATTACAAAAAGAACAGACATGCACTGACAGTTGAATAGATGTTGGTTTTGTTGTATCTTTACTATTTTACTGCAGTAATGTAATTGCCAGAACATCTAACAAACCTTTACTCATTGAAGTTATTGATGATTAGCAAGATCACTTTCCTGTTCCTATGCAGCAGATACCAGAAGAAAAAACACCTGAAAATGTATGTCCCAACAAAATCTGTAGTCGCTAAAGTGACAAGTAAAACCCTGCTTTTCGCATCTGTTTTTTTTTTTTTTTTTCCTTCTTTGTTGTCCCACAGACATGTGATGTCTGCCCAGGGTGAAATCTTCTTAGGAATGTGAGACAGTTGCCATGCTGATGCCTTTGGTGAAGTCACTTCTTGCTGTGAGACCATAATAGGCCCTAAAACATGCAACCCTGTTCAGATTAGAGTGATGAGGGACAACGTTCACAGCGAATTGCTGTGCTACAATGCAAGTGGTGTACTTTGACCAGACATCATGATGACTGTGTATCACTGAAAATCTAAATGTCCTGGTTTCAACCAAGACAAAGTTAACTTTCTTCACAGTGGCTTGTGTGAGGCTATGTTTTGGATTTGTTCTTAGAAGACTGATAACATATTGATGTTTATAGCTGCTGCCAGGACAGTCAAGGACTTTTAAGCTTCTCTGCTTTGCCAGTGTCTGCAGCTGCTGGAAAAGTTGTGAGGGAGCACAGCCCCAATTACTAGCCTAAGATTCAACCTTAGGTTTAGGATTGAGGTCCAAATTGGCCAAGGACATATTCCAAATCGTGAACGTCATGCTCAGTATATAGATGATGGTCGCTTCAGAAGTTCACCCTCCCTGGGTTGCCCCTTTCTCGGTGTTGTCTTGCTCTCTTGGTTGCCTCTCGATCTCTCGGACACTTGGGCTCTTATGTCTTTTGTTGGATTGCAGTTTTGGGACTCTGCTCTGGGATCATTAGCTAAGAACTGTCTGAGCCTTGGTCATCAGGTGATGAGCAGTTGCACTGTGTGTCACTCATTTGTGTATTTGTATATATTACTATTATTATTATTACCATTATTATAATTATTTTCAGTTGTATTGTAGTTTAATTATTAAATTGTCTCTTTTCCCTCTACTCCTTTAACTCTCTCTCTCATGCCTGGGAGGGGAGAGGGTGAGCGAGCAGCTGTGTGGCGTTTCCTGATGGCCAGGGTTCAAATCACAAAGCTGAGATAAAAAGTATATGAGCCACAAAAATAATGGAGACTCTTCATTTTCCTTCTTTGACCTCTTCTGGTGTGGCAGTGGTATGGTTTGTTGGAAGTACAATATTCACAGTGCTGAACAAAATCCATGTATTATTATTCATGGATAGATGTTCTGCCTTGCAGCATAGTCCTGCTTGAACAGATGCCTCTATCCAGCATGTGTGTGGCAACAATTGTGTTATCAGGTTACAGTAGCGTCCTTCCTCCTAGTATGTGTTCTGGACATTCAGGGAGGAAAATTTCTCTCTGTACCAAGGACCAGAGGGAATGGTTTCAAACTACGGCAGGGGAGATTCAAGCCGGACATTAGGAAGTATTACTTCTCAGAAAGGGTGGTCAGGCACTGGAATGGACTGCCCAGGGAGGTGGTGGAGTTACCAACCCTAGGTGTGTTCAAGGAAAGACTGGATGTTGTGTTGAAGGACATGGTTTAGTGGGCGCTATTGATAATAGGTGAACGGTTGGACTGGGTGATCTTTTAGGTCTTTTCCAACCTTGGTGATTCTGTGATTCTATGATTCTATGAATGTAAGAATTACCAAACAGTGAAGTCTCATTTAAGATCTATTTAGAGGTGGTGAGTAATACTTAAATGTTTTACAGACCTTTTACTGGTCTTTCACTGAGGCATGAACCTCACCCTGAGGCTGTGGTTTGACAATACATGAAATCCAACTTTAGAACTCTTGGCACCAGATCAAAAAAACTGAGTTGAATTATTGATCTGTCATCTTACTGTGATAGTTCAAATGTAATAAAAAATGCTAACATTTTGTCAGTCTTCCTGTGAAATCAGGGACATCTGTCCATATCATCCTAACTTGAGATTTGTTCTGCTCCAAGCAGGTAGCAAACCCCAGTGCCATGTGAATGTGACATTATGATTCCTCACCATAGCTTGCGGATAACTAGGCAAAACTGCAGGACTGTGCTAGACATGATTCAGGTCAGGTGGGGATAAGGTCTGGTTTCAGTTTTAATGACTGTGGAAACGTTGCCTAAGTAAAAGATTTGAAGGCACCAAGTGCACTTGTAAGACTTAACACCTCCTCCAAGAACAGAAAAAAAAAGAAGAAAATATAGCTCTTTTATGGGTTTTGAAAGACGGAAGGATCCATCTTCTAAGCTAAGAACAGATCAGATTGTTCTGCCTCTTCCCCTGACTTTATGGAAAGCCATGGTCAAGCCACAAAAGAGGTTTTTGTTTAGAAACACTTTCTCTGTTTTGAATTGAAAAGAGCTGGTTGTGCCCAGCTAGAATTTTTCACAGAATAAAACAAACCACAGAGCCCTTCCTTTTGGTTTTCTCCAAGGCAGAATTGATGTTCACTACAAAATTCTGTGGCAGTTGATGCTGGAGGCAGAGTGGGAATATATTTTTTCCTTCATTCTCCAGCCATTTTCAGCCGCTTCTGCTCAGAAATAGTGAAGAAAATTGGCCACAAATAAGGGTAAACCATTTGTACAGCATTTCTACTGATCACTGTATTACTATTTAGATAGCAAAACATCTTCAATGTAGAAGGCGTTCTGTAAGGCATCAAGTGATGTTATTTCATCAACCTAAATGGAAATATTTGTTGGAGCAATGAGGTAACCCTTGCACTCCTAGATGTGACAACAGTTGTTTTGGCACACACAGGAGCCATTAGACAGTGTCCTCACAGTGTGAGATTTCCAGGTCCTGCCACTCTCCCCGGGTTGTATTTTGTCAGAAGTTCCCCTGTTGGTAGTTGAGCTCTTTAAGCAGGATCCTTTGCTTCAAACAGCACCAGTGAAATAGCACTTGGTGTAATGAGAGGTGAACAGTGTCTGCAGGCCTTGGTCCACCGAGAAGGACCCCTCTCCTGACAGGGCTCTGCAGCACATGGCTGCCTGCCTGGCAGAAGGGGAGAGTGGACTGCACTCACACTGAGCTGGGCCACTTTGCTGGTGTCTGGCATTTTACCTTCATTTTCAGGTGTCATGGAGCAGGTATGTTAACTCTGTGCCTGAAGTAATCATGTTTAAAAATTGTTTTAAAGGTGACAGCCCACTGCTGGGCTACTTAATCCCAAATCCTACATGAAAAAAGTTATGTCTATCATTAGGTCCAAAACTGTTCCTTTAACTTTCCTGTGTGTAGACACCATTAAATAAGATACCTTCAGTTCAGGTTTCAACACACATCCCTTAGTATTATGCTAAAGCAATACAAAATCATAGAGCTTTTCTTTTCTGCTCTGACATAGCATGTGTGCCTAATACTAGGTGAATATTAGAAGAAGCTTAAAGTCAACTGGAAATGCTTAGCCACTGGCTTCAAGGGCTTTAGTGGACATTGAAATTTGATGCCACTTTTGACCCCATCTCAATCCAGATGTGAGCTGGGAAGAGACCTGTTTATTTGGATCACTGTCAGCTGTTTTACCTTGTCATAGTTAGGTGAAATAAATCTGATGGCATGTGTGTACATTCTTAATTTAAAAAGTGTATTAGATCCAGCTCTTTTTTGTGCTTTTCACAAAGGACTTAAGATGTGTAGAACCTTCCTGAAAGAAATAACATTTTAAAGTAACTAGAACTTCTGTTTGTGATTCAGCCTTTAGCTTTTGCTCTCAATTCTCACATTTCCATTAAGACGAGTGTGTAAATTTTTGAAACTTCAAATGTTCACAAAAAATATTCACAACCTCATTCTTATTTCATGAAGTCAATTTGTTTATTTTTAAGTAAGTGCAATTTCTGTCAAAGTTTGAGATTAGTGTGATATCCTGTCTCACCCCACTACAGTAGACGGTTGAGAGAGGTTTTTTGTGGTTGCCTGAAAAGGAGCATGGCCTACATGGAGTCAGACAATGACTCAAGGAACAATACAACACAATTTTATTTACCTCAGCAACTGCAAAAACACCACGAATCAACTTCTCAGAGTCAAGCACCAAATCACACTTACTAATTATCATCAGATATCACTTATCCATTAAGCAAGCACCAAATAACACTCAATCGTTATTTGAAGGTAAAAATCAGACCGGAGACAGAGTGGGAAAGAGTTGAAAGATAAGAAAGAGGTGGGGCAGAAAGACAGAGACAGGCAGTAACAGACAAAGACAAATACATAGAGAATATCATCGCTCCACTCTGGCTCTGTGTCTTCTTCTGGCAGAAACTTCTTCTATGGGGGTGATGGGTCAACCAAGAGTACATGGTCATGCTTACCTTTTATACAGTTCAGTCTGTCCACGGCCACCCCTTGGGGAGGGGCAACAGTCCTGCATCCATGTCGCCTTCAGGGGGGTGGCGGCTGATTCTCCACCAGGGAGACAAACCCCAGCCCCCAGCAACCAGGCACCACTTCAACACGTGTGCCTGTCACTGAAAATGTTAACAAATTGCTAATGTCTGTTCACAAAAGAGCTTTTCTTCCAACATGCTCTGCCCAAGCTGTTCATAGACATGGTGGAGTCTCTTCTTTAGAAATGTTCTTCCCGAATTGTTGAAACATAAATTACATCATCCAGGAGGGGATGGGTCTGTGACACATCACCCCTTCAACAATGGATATTATGAAACATTGAAAAATTTCCTAGCTTCAGGATCTTCTCTTAAAGTAGGTGAACCTGTTCCAGACCTCATTTCTTGTCTGTGAAAACAACAAATGACTGAAATATGGCTTTAAGTGTCTCCTGTTTATTTTTCACTGGTTGGGATTATTCAGGTAGAAAGACAATTTCCATGGTAGTCCACCTTCTCAGTTGTTCATTACTTTGACAGTCATGCTCCTTTTCATTTCATGTTTTCCTTGTTCAGTTTAGTCTGGAGGCATTCTTTCTTTTTTTTCTTCCCCACTCCCACCCCTCCCCAGCAAAATCCTTTTACTTATTTTTTTTTCTGCCTTATTAAGGGGAAAAAAAAATCTATTTCTTCAAAACATGTATTTTTACAATTGCAAACTACCTGGCATCTGAAACAAAGGTTATCGTTGTGTAAGTTATTTTGTAATTTTGCCATGTCATAACAGAGAAATGAAAAGAGAATTGAGTAAAGATGATTCAGTAATTCTGGCTCTAAAAGCACTCAAAGTTTTTATACCTTTTCAGCATCAACAGGAATTTCCATTAGACATCTCTGCTTGGTACTGGGACAATTTTTCCCACTTAAGGCAACAATGGCATTGAATAATAGGTGCTTGAAATGTGCTGTTATCCTTCTTTGCAAGGACTTCAGAAAGACAACATATTCTACAGCACCTTCAAGAAATGGAGGCATGACTACAATGAGAGAAAAGAAGGCCTTTCATTGCAGTGAAATCTATATTTGTGAAATGCTTATATGAAAAATACCATTTCAGCCAGGCAGTGCTAAGACTAAAATTCAGAACCTCAGATCACTTTCATCTGCTCTCTGCTAATGACAGTTTGCATGGAGTCAGCTGCAAAACCAACCATATTCTCCTTTGCAGGAACAGAGTCTTTCTGTCAGTATTACTCTCTTTCTGAGAGCAAACTACAGTGTTACATAGAGATGCATAGGGATGCATAGAGAAGGCCTGGTAAGGAGTCACCTGAACGCCGATGAAATGCATCACTACATGTCTAGCAAAAAGGGTAGGGATTCATCATTATCCTTTTCACTGTGTAATTGGCAGATGTTCATCTACACTGTTTCTATGTGCTCTGGTTAATGGAAGGAGAGTCATCTGTCTTACTGTGCACACCTGTCTCAAAATGGGGTATATCTCCTTCTGTGTCTTTCCCTGGTTAAAGGACTTGTGAAGATTAGTTTTGACTGTGTGACCAACTGTGTAACAGCTGAAGTTGAATAATATGGAAATGGAATAAAAAAGTGAATTCAAACCTCAGCAGATCTGCGAAGTTGGCTAGAAGCGTTGTTCTAGCAGCACCTAGACTCTTAAAGAAAGATGGGGCGAGGAAACTAAGAAAACTTGCAAGGTATATTAATTTTGAAGGCCAATATTTTTTATTCCTGCAGACAACAATAATTTTTTAATGTTCCTACTTAGAAAAGAAGAAGGTCTAATACACAAGTAGAAAATTCATGAGAAGAGAACAGAGGCATTTGAGAAGCTGAATATTAAACAGAATTTGCATTGATTTAATTTTTGTTTGCCTACAGACAAAATTTGCTTGCCAGTGTTCACCTATCTCCTGTGCTAAACCTGAAAAGAACAGATCTCTTGCATCTATTGGTCTTGTTATGAAGTCATGCTAATTTTACTTCTTTGATGAAAAATTACATGTTGTAGCCATCTATCCACACAGACATTTGAGTTTAAAAGATGTTTGCACTTGACATTTAGTTATGTTGAAGTTTAACCAAAAAAAGTGAATCTAATCTAAAACATTTTGTGTGTCTCCAAGCTCTAGTTTTCATTCATATGTAACATGAAAATATTTTAGTTATATTTTCCAAAGTAAGATCTTGATAAGTTGCTTTATTACTGTGGAAGTTAGTCAGTTTGCCCTTGGATTTCACTTAACAACCAGGAAGAGTTAACTGATGCTTGCTCACAGATGTACAAGAACCCTTTTAAACACCATTAAAACTAACAATATTGAAAATAAACTTGCAGAGACCATCACAGTAAAGTAGATATACTTCAGTCCAGTTGTATAACTCAGTGACAATAAAAGGAATTCTTGGGTTATTGTCCCAGTGGTGTAAAAAGTCTTGCTACAAAGATAACCTGACAGTACATATTTCATAAATGTTATATATAAACACTTCATAAGATTTGGGTAGTATCCCTTTTTACTAGTAATGCAAAGGAATGAAATATGAGCAGAAAAGCAGACAGAATTTCTGTTTCCTGGTAAAATGTTAGCATAAAGATTCACGTTTAAAGCAGCAGTATTGTTAATGCAGATCTGACAGGACCATTTTCATTCCAACAGTAATGTTCCTTATTTTCATTGTTATTTAAAATGTCCTACCTCATTACTAGTGTGTTTTTTAATACTTTTTATTGTATGATGAGAAGGAAAGAATCTTTCTTCTCTTGTTTGGTTTCTTTTAATTTTTTGAGTGGGAAGACAAAGAGTTGTGCACTTTGGAAGAGATGATGGTATTTTCTTGCCTGAGCTTCTACACAAAAGTGTCATGGTCTTTTGAATTATCTTGCTCTTCATAATAATTAGAGCATTTCCAGTTTCTGCTGACAATGCCCTTACTGTCAGAGGCCTGATTATTGTGACATCACTTCTTGAAAATAAAAGAATGGACACCAGGCCTTTATATATATATATATATATATATATCAAATAAACACTTTTACCCTCATATCGCCCTTTGATAGGAAACAATGCTTTCCTTTAGATTACTGTTTCTTTTACAGCAACCTAATGATGGCTGTATTAGTTTGGCCTTCTTGGTAAAATACTCAAGTGGAAGGGAAAATCCTTGATTTTCCATCTCATTCCTATTTTTTATTTCTTTATAGTAGGTGTGTGTTTACATGCATGGTGTGCCATGGGTTGGTTCATTTGTGAACACTGCAAATGTTTCTGAATGTTGGGAACACTCTCTGCTGCCTGAACAGATTGCACCAAATGCCTGCACTTGCCAACATATTTTTAAGTGACTGTTTCTAAGGTGCTTTAGCTGTGTCAATATAAAGTCATGTTATGGGATAAGTCTTCCACTTTCAGATCTATCCTCAAGCCTCAAATCCATGAAACAGTCCGTGTAACTTCCATCTCAGTCTCAACATTCTGATTTAAAACCAGCACTGCTCCAGCTTGTCAGCAGATTCACTCAGACTTTTTTAGTCCGTTATCCACTGTCTGAAACCGAAACAAAAGCAAGATGTTCCTAAGAGTTAAATAGCAAAACCCCTCAAAAGTGATGAAGAAGAATTTGTAAAAATGTCAAACCTTGAGAGTTCTCTGCTTTTTAAATTTCATATAATGAATTTAATGGGCATTTTCTGATCTGTTTTCAAATCAACTCCCACTAAGATTGAAAATCAAAACCAATAGCAATTTTGAGAATTACTTAGGAACAAATAATTCTTTCTTGTATTAGAAGGAGAGGAGAATTAATTTAGACAACTACTTTATTGCCCAATTGACATTTTAAAAAAGTGGGTGTTTTATTGTCTACATTTGCAGAAGTACCTATTCTATGTTGAGGACAGGTCACAGACTGGTTTAATCCATTAGGATGTCACAGATTAAAATGAATTTGATCATCTTATTCCAGAGCATACTGAACATTTATTTTCATTTTATGACTGTCCACTATTCCATTTTGCATGACTGACTGGCATTTCATTAGGAAAGGTTAAAGACTTCACTGGGGTTATTAGACACAGACTTCAGTTCCATTGCCAAAAATGTGGAGAATTACACAAACATTAATATGATTCATGGTTTCTGAAACTTAATTGGTTGGTGTGTTTCCAGGTCTGTTACACAAGCACATATGGAACAAAGATCTTTTTTTTTCCCCACTTTCCCCCCTTCCCAGAGAGTTTCTTAATCACTGTAATACGAATGATGACAGTTTAAGTGTTTTGTCATTCTTGACCAAAAGGCCCTCTGACTACACCTGTGCTATCTTCGCAGAGTAGTCCTGAGGCTGGCACGATGGAGAACCGTTAGTGCTGGATGACTTGATGACTAATGATTTTCCCTGTTGACATTAAAGAGGACCACTGAAGGTGGATTTACCATTGGTCAACTTTTTCACATAGGTTTCGAGCTGAGGCATCATGTAATCTATAATTGGCATTGGGGAGGGGGATGTTAATTGCATTTCACACCATTTCCTGGTCTAGAGATACTACAGTATTTTTTTATTTGGCTCCTCCCTCTGTAAATACATGTAAAGACATGTAATTTGCCAGCTCAGTCTTGGCTAATCATAAGTCAAAATAATGAGATGCATAAACCCACACAGAACTTTGTTTATAGTACAAATGCCCACTGAACCCTAACCACTGTCACAAGAGAAAATCACACAGAAATTTGTCTTCTCCAATAATGATGAATCATGTTAAAGTTAGTTATCTTGATCAAGAAAGATTTTTACTATTGCACCAAATGAATACACTCTTTTTGGCACCAAATTTCTAAATGCAGACACATGATGTTGACACAAATAAATTCTTATTTTAATAGCCATGAAAAGAATTGCAGATAGAAACTAAAAATATCACCTATGCCAGTGAAAGCAAAACTCACAGAACTTTCCTAATTTTCTAGTGTCGCACTTTAAGCCAGGAAATTAACTATCTCTCTGAAAGAGTTTATCGTACACGACAGAAGTAATGCATCTCTCGTTCTAACTGGAGTCTCAAAAAATTGAGAGCATTGGTGTATTTATAGAACTAATTGACAGGAGATGAATTGTTACCATTAACAACATGACTGAAACATAGTAGGCTGCCTGACAAAAATCGTTCTCCTTCTTCCTTTTAGATCTAAAACTTATTCTTTTCTCTTGAGTAGAGATGGTTTCACCATATTTGATCAAATATTTAATAAGTGACAGAAATTAAGCTGTGTATACCCTTTATGCCATATATTTATTCAGAGTAAATAATGAATAGTATATATATTTTACAGTGAAAACATTCTTCTGTCAATTCTGGGCTTCTCATAGAAAAAAAAAAAAATAAATCCAGAAACTGGCATCTAAAAACATAGGAGTAAACTGTATTCTGAATATATTACACTCACCAACACTACTATACATGAAGTTATGTGGTGTATGGATGTCTGAATTATATATAAAATACTTTTTAAGCATACCTGTAAGGAAAGTACCTGATATAACCAACATGTAGGTGATAATTACCTGACCTTTTCAAAGTAGTTTTTCCCTTCAGAAGGCAAAATTAACTTATTTAGTAGCACTTCTATTATCTGATGAAGGGTAACTTTAACAGGATTATTATGAACACTGTTGCACCTTGATTTACAAATGAACTCAGTCAGTCACTATCTGAAAATTAACATCTGAACATCCAAAAAACAATACATAAAACACCCTTAGTGAGTGTCTCGACTCTCTTCAGGACATGCTTGATACCGCAGAACTAATGGAAATACTCACTGTTAATACAGTTTAGAACTGCAGTCCTTTCTGAGTGCTATTGGCTATTAATGACCTCACTGCACTTTTTGCAGGAGCTGCAGCACTGATGCTCGTGTTCAAGGCAGACATTACATTGTCAACTCTATTGCACTCACCCTATTTTCCAGTGAGGTTTAACTGCCTGTGATATTCTTTATGTTTTTTATTTTTTTTACCTTAACCATATTGGAGATAATCTAAGTAGTAAAAGAGATGCCTCTTTTTATTCCAGAAGTAGAGACTTTTTGGTAATGGATGAGGCTGTCTCATCAGTACTTTTTTAATGTATATCACAACCCTGAAGGTTTCTCCTAGGAACTGTAAATAAACTGGTCTAAAACAGTCAAATCTGGTTTCATGTTGCCTTTAATCTACCTTGCTCTAATTCCTTCTAGAATGGACAAAATAAATAAATTGAGGAAGCTGCAATAGACTTTGAGTGGAGTAGCCTCCAATTTAGAATAAGAACTGGAGTATCGCTGGGTGGTCTTTCAGCTCCTTAAGGTTCACTTCAGTCATGCTTCAGAACAGCTGCAAGGCTCAACACGTTGATGTAAAACTGGCAAGCTTGAAGCGTGGCTATAAAATGTTTACAGACTTTCCAGATTCCACTATCATCCAAAATGTCCATAATACAGGCAATGTTATCTCTGCCTTCCACATAATCAGCACAGCTGTAGCCCAGGTGAAACAGAGGGATTTGATACTGTACGCTTGGTGACCACTCTGGCTCTTTTCCATACAACCTGCTCTGCAAAAATCCTCTCTGTTGGTCATAGACAGCTTAGAGCAGTTTTGCTGACTTATTGTCCTCTAAAATTTTGTCAGAATATATATTAACATTTTGTCCTAGTCTTACTACAGCTCAGTCCTGACCATTCTAACCAAGTGGCACAATCTCTAACAGTAAAATAACGTTCCCTAACCCTGAAACTGAACAGTGGAGCATAGCTCAGGACTAGCTGGTTAGACATCCTTCTTCCAACAAACAATCTGGCTTCATCCACACTCTTTACTGACGCCCACAAAATGCCTTTGATCATGCTCCTGAACTGTTTGGGAGTATGCTATTTGGCTCAGACCCAGTCTGTTCTAGTGAACATGCAAATAATTGAATGAAACACATGATCATGGGGCAGTGCTTAAGCCGGACCCCACTTAGTTTCTTTGCAAAGATACAGTCAGTTGTTGCATAAGTAGTAAACTCAATTTACTAGTGAAAAATGAAATCAGAGCAACTGAATACCCCTCGCACACATCCGTGATACCTTACTCATGAAAAAAAGATCAGCTAATGCAGTCATGTTTGCTTTCTGAGAATCATTGTTTCAGAATTTAGGAGGAATTGCAGTATTACCATTACTGATATATTAAACAAAGCAGGAACACAAAGGAGCAAAGAATCACTCATGCTCATGATACACAGACATCTAACCATGAAAAACCTGCACATGAAATTATTCGACAGATAGCACAGACCCTCAATTATTTACTCATTTCATAATCCAAATAGCTATTAACATGGCTAAAAATGGTTGATTTAAATGACTGCTCTTACTGAAGAAGATTGCTTTCTAAAATCAGTTGCCATGTTTGTTTTTAATGTAATAATCTTGATCCATTTTAGAAGAAAATACTCTAAGTATATTGACAAACCTATTTTTTTTCCACTTGTTTTACTTGTAAATTTAGTGGGAAATTTGTATTTTAAGTTTGAGAAAACCCAATTTACCAGCAAGGTGCTCCCTCCAGAAAGAGTGACATATAGGTCTCTGATGAATAAGGTCCATACTAGTGGGGCTTCTAGTGTAACAGTATTTTGGTGGTGCCAAATGTATCGACCACTCATGACACTCCATTAGAACAGAATAAACTTTCACTATCAGTACTAATGTTTGCAAATATATGTTGTTCACAATTGGTCACCAGTTGCTAATTAATGGATAGGAATGCCAAGCTGGTTGATTTGCCTAACACTACTGTTAGTCATAATTTATTATTCCAGGAGAACATTTAGTAATAAAGTCACCTCCTGTTGTCTGCCCAACCTGTGGTCCATCCTGCAATATGGTGAACATTTTGGTTCTGATCCAATAGCTATAAACACATAGGTACTCACACTTAGGTTAGTTATGAAAATTCAAACTTATGTTACTAGGAGAAGGACAATGAATTTCCAAGACATCCATTCAGTCACCCTGAGTGCAATGGGAGCTTACATGAGACTTTTCAGGATTCTCTTCAATAAAATAGTTTTAACAGAAAATGCATGAAATATATATTAAGCTTATGACTGTATAATTTCTTCTTTAGGTCACTGTAAAATTGCTTTGTCATTTACTTTCAGCTCATAAGAACAGTCCTTGTATGTCATTCTCCTGCCCATCTGAATATCACAACCCCCAAGAACTTCATGAAGTCAACTCAACTTTCTCTCTTAGTTAAATATACTTGCAATATGACATTATGGATCCTGAATTAAAACCCTTGCTGAAAGTTTATTTAAAGCCTCTAGTTATGTGTTTCTGCGTGTGTGTGTATGTATGATACAAGTATCTCTATAAATGAGGTAGGTTTTCTTCTCTCTTTCTAAATATTGTAAAGGACATGGTTAGAGGTAAGCATTGCCAAACAAATAAGCAAATACCACTAAATCTTTCCAATAGTTTGCGATATAGCTTACCCCTTGCTTTCATATCTCATTACAAAATCAAGGAGACAATGTCAGTTTTGGGAAATCAGATGGAGATGTTGGTTTTATTCATTGTTATGATATTGTCTAGCTAGCTAAACTTAGCTACTTCACTTTGTCATTCTGTAATTTTTTTTTCATCTCCCGTGTTGTCTGTAAATCAAATGGAATTCCCCAGCTACCAGTCTTTTTCTAGGTAGGATAGTGCAAGGTATATTGCATTCCATTCTAGCATATTAAGGATGTTTATAGCTCCTGAACTAGCTCAATGTCTGTGTTTTCCATTGCTCTTCAAAATGCTTACATAATTTGATTTTGTCTCCTGCAGTTCTCAGCATAGGTTGGCACAGAATCCAGGCTTCTTGGGTGAAGAACTCATGCAAAATGAGTAATCTGGGAGAAACAAAGATCCTTCAAATGCCATACAGTCAATTATTTCAGTTTTATGTGGCATTATCTTTATGTAGCAGTGTGATCTTCACTCATCCTGGAAAATGATTTTATCTCATTTTTCTCCTATATTATTTCTTTAAAACAGATTTCGATGGTGCTCATTGTTAAAGTACTAAACACTTCTAACCTCTTTCTCTTAGAAGTATCTAATTCACTCTAGATCTTGTTTTCAGTTCAATTAGAGGATATGTCGCTTGTAGTTTAGTGAATTACAGGTTATGCAACTTCTCTGAATTACAGATTACAGACTCTTTCAATGTTCTTGGTAAAATAATCTCTGTAGTATACAGCAAAGTACTGAAAGAGGAATACAACTTTAGAATCATTCATAATCAACTTGATCAAGTTAAATATACTTGATCAAGTTTCTCATACTTCCAGAAGCACATTATTGGTTCTCGTATGACTTTAGTCAGACCAAGTATTTATTCTTAACTTCATAGAAATTAATAGAGCAAAATATGTTTAGATAAATATTTCAATAAAATACTAAGACTAGTTCACAGGTTTTCTGATTTATCCTAATTTTTTTCATAGTATCTACTGTGGTGCTATGTTTTGGAATTGTGCTGAAAACAGTGTTGCTAACACAGGGATTTTTCATTACTGCTGAGCAGGGCTCACACAGAGTCAAGGCCTTTTCTGCTTCTCAAACCAGCCCCCCAGCAAGTGGGCTGCGGGTGCAGAAGAAGTTGGGAGGGAACACAGCTGGGACAGCTGACCCCAACTGGCCAAGGGGATACTCCATACCATATGATTTTGTGCTCAGCGTATAACAGTGAGGGAAGAAGGAGGAAGGGGGGACATTTGGCGTGAAGGTGTTTTCTTCCCAAGTTGCTGTTACGTGTGATGGAGCCCGGCTTTCCTGGAGATGGCTGAGCAACTGCAAGATGATAGGAAGTAGCGAATTAATTCCTTGTTTTGCTTTGCTTGTGAGCACAGCTCTTGCTTTACCTATCAAACTGTTTTTATCTCAATGCACAAGTTTTCTCATTTTTATTCTTCTGATTCTCTCCCTCATCACACCAGGGGGGAAGGAGTGGGCCGCTGTGTGGTGCTAAGTTGCCGGCTAGTCTTAAACCACAAGTAGAATAACATTAGTATAGATCTGGGAAGTAGATACTGGCTTTAACAATGTACTGTTACAGACACAGAAATCAGGTATTCATATTCAGAGCAGTAATATGTATGTGTTTAGCTTTCTTCTAAAACAGTGAAGTTTCAATATGACCTTAATTTTAAGCATATGCCAAAGTTATTTAGTGAATGAAGATGAATTTGAGTAAAAGCTGAAGACTGGTTATATGTTAACTGCTTTACAGAATTAAAGCTCTTGATTTCACAGCAAAAAAATGATCTAAGTCCTGACTGCCACAAGAAAATGAACTATGTTCATTGTTACACTGAAGAACATCCATACTTACTCATTTCATAATTCAGTTGGATAGTTAGGTGGTTAGATTAGAATAAATGTGGCTTTAATTAATGTAATTACATAAACTAAAGCAAAAGGGTACATTAGTACTCCATGGATTAGCAAGCTAATTAAAATTTTTAACCTCACGAGTGAAGTTTCCTGACAACTGCAGGAAAAGACATACCTTGCAATGAAAGTACAGTAGTGTCTTAGACACATCCAAGTTCCCTAATTGCTGGGCTACAGAGTCAGGCCTCAGCTTTTTCTTTTTTTTTTCTTTTCTCAAAAAAAGTGAATTTTGGTGAACTAATGTGCAGAAATGAACGTTTCAGCAAAGTAATGAAGGATGTCCCAATCATCCCAGTCTCCTTTGAACCACCCTCCCTTTTAATCCTGTGTCTGGGTGCCTAGTATACACTTCCCAAATGGGTGAGTTGTAGATTTAAATTTCTACATTTAGTGAAGTGTATGGAATTCAGATTTAGTATTTCCTAAGTGACTGATCTATCCAGATATGATACTAAAAATATGTAATACTACCTACCTCCTCCCCGAAGCTAGGTCTTTGAATCAAGGAGACTAGGGTTGTCTACTTCTGTGCAGAAATGAGGTGGGTGAGGTATGTCCTAGAATGCCTACTAAATCAGGGGCTGCTGCAATTTTAGGTGATGCTTTGTTGCAATTCTGCATATAGTTGGTCAGCAATAAATTTAGTAGGAAAATGGGTTATTAGGCCTCTCAAAATGGAGTGTCTGTCTAGATTTAGACATTTATATTTGTGTAGCTAGAGAATATAATTATTCAAAAAGGTTGATGCCAGCAGAGCATAAAGCTTTTAAGAATTTGGTAGTCATAATGAAGGGCTTTCAGGATTGCAGTGTTGTTTTATTGCCTAAAATGCTTTTAGTGCTTACTGAAGATTCTCTGATTTTGTACTTTCACTGTGTTACAATGAATTGGAGGTGAAGTTTCACAACTTCAGAGAGCTGCTGTGAGATTGAGTGCATTAACAAGACCTTTGAGATCTGTAGAAGAAGGAACTATGTGAAATAGTATTTCTATGGAGGTTGACAGGAAAAATTTGCTTCTGCCTATTAAGTAAAACCAATGACAAAACAGGTTTATCCTTTAAAGTTGTCCAAAAGTTTTAAGAGAAGTAAATTTTTATATTGGCCAAAAAATTTATAACATTTTGATTTGTAAAGAAAAAGTGAAGTACTCCACAAAAAAAGACTTTTTCTTAAAAATTCTTTCAAATATTTTCATATTTTTTCTAAATCAGGCTAAAGTAATTATTCTGGTTTAATACAGTCATGGATAATAACTAGAATGTAGGTAAACCATCTTCTTACCATATACAGTGAGCCAAACTCTGCTAGAAAATATTTTGTAATTTATTTAAATCATGGGGGTTATTGGTGTGAAGCTTAAGACTTCACTAATGCAGAAACAAAATTATTTAAATAAAGCTTTTTTATTTTCCTGGACGTGATTTCCCGGTTACTGCACTCATGAGCAATACAATAGAGACACGCTGAATATACAGACAAAGCCTCAAGTATTAATCAGCAAAGTACAGTGGTCAGAGGCAGTAAAACCATGTATTCTAAACGGGTAATTTATGAATGTGTGGACAAGGTATGCCCTTTGTATTTTTAACAGCAAGCTACCATGTATGTCCTGTATACTAAAAGGTTACTACTATAATTCGCCTTTTCCAAGTCCTTCTGTTGATGACTTAACATCCACAAGCCATGACAATTCACACTTTTGAATGGTGTAGGCACATTTAGAAACATATTTATTCATTATTATTAATAAGTCATTAGAAATTTCAGTCTTCTTGATATCCTTATGGAATACTGAATATTAAAAGTATTTTTCTAGTGATTTAAATTTTTGCGTACTGTAGGGGGTTTTTTTTGCAATTAATTTTATGAAATTACATAAATATCTTTTGCTCTTTAGTCTACTCAGTGCAGATTTTGTACTGAACTTCAGGATGGTAATACAGCTAAAAAACACTCCCTTGATATCAGAATTCATTAATTCCATGTCTTAACCTTCTATCTCCCACCCACCCAAATGCAAAACTCGTTAGGCTTCAGTATGAAGGAGCAGCTACCATTTGCATTTGTTCCATCAGGGAAGCTGTACTAAGGTAATTGTTTTAATGAATTCTTCCTATTTTTGTTTTCTGGGTATGTTTTCATTTATAGCTTATTTTCTTAACCTTGGTTTCCTAACCTGTTTTCTCTGTCCATATCTGTAGGAGTGTCAGTGCCAGCACCTAAGATTTTTTGAAGTAGATGATAATTCCCCCTTAATTTGATATAAAGGGAGTCTCAGAGATACTAAGCTCCTAACAGTTTTGCAGAACTGACTAGAAGGTTGAGGAAAAATCATCTACCTGATTAGTGTTCTTACAGAGAGAAAGACAAGAGAAGAGTCAGTCTCTACCTATTCTATCTGGCAATATATGCCTAGCCTTCAAAACATGTGCTTTGACTAGTTAAAGCACATTCCTAGCCCACAGCCAGATGTGGAATCTGTTACCTTTTGTCCAGTTGACAGGATTGATGACAATTAGTTGAAGCAGGAATACTGTAGAGGACATGGATAGAGGTGGAGGCCAGATTCAGCTCTAGGCATAGGGAAAGCTATTAAAGATAACAAAATAGCTGTCAGCTAACTTCTTAGTTTTCCTGTGTTGAGATTGTAGAAACAAATGTTAAATGGTGTTGAAAAAGGAGTACCAATTTTAGGAGTGACAGCTACTACTAGGGAGGAGACAGCCTTCCCTTTAGAATCATAGGATCACCAAGGTTGGAAAAGACCTAAAAAGATCATCCAGTCCAACTGTTCACCTGTTATCAGTAGCTCCCACTAAACCATGTCCCTCAACACAACATCCAGTCTTTCCTTGAACACACCCAGGGTCGGTGACTCCACCACCTCCCTGNATCTAAAGAAGGCATTCAGAACCTCTGCCTTTTCCTTAGCCTCAGTGGTCACATTCCCAGCCTCATCCAGCAAAGAGTGGATATTCTCCTTTGTCCTCCTCTTACTGTTAATGTATTTATAAAAGAGTTTCTTATTCCTTTTCACCCCAGCGGCCAGGTTAAATTCAAGCTGGGCTTTTGCCTTTCTGATTTCAGCTCCACACATCCCAACGACTTCCTTGTATTCATTCTGAGTTGCCTGTCCCTCCTTCCACAGGCGGTAGATTCTCTTTTTCTCCTGGAGCCTCAAGAATAGCTCCCTATTCATCCATGCCAGTCTTCTTCCCCGCCGGCTCATTTTACAGCTCAGGAGGACTGCCTGCTCCTGTGCCCTTAAGACTTCCTTCTTGAAGAGCAACCAGCTCTCTTGGACTCCTTTGCTCGCTAAGACTGAATGCCAGGGGACTCCCCCTATTAGACTCTTGAACAATTGAAAGTCCGCCCTCCAGAAGTCCAAGGTAGCAGTTTTACTATTCCCCCTCCAGGCTCCACCATGAATCGAGAAATTTATCATTTCATGGTCACTCTGTCCAAGACAGTAGCCAACCTCCACATCTCCCACCAGACCTTCCCTGTTTGTGAACAGCAGGTCTAGCGGGGCAGTTCCTCTCGTGGGCTCTCTGACCAGCTGCATCAGGAAGTTATCCTCTATGCATTCCAGAAACCTCCTAGACTGTATCGTCTGTGCTGTGCTGTACTCCCAGCATATGTCAGGGAAGTTGAAGTCCCCAGTGAGGACAAGGGCTGGCGACTGTGCAGCTCATGCCAGCTGCTTATAGAATACCTCGTCTGTCTCTTCATCCTGGTTTGGAGGTCTATAACAGGCACCCACCAGGATGTCTGCCTTGTCAGCCCTTCCCCTGATCTTTACCCATAGGGATTCAACATTATCATCCCCAGTCACAATCTCAGTAGCATAAAAGCATTCCCTAATGTAGAGAGCCACACCACCACCCCTCCTTCCTTGCCTATCCTTCCTGAAGAGTTTGTAGCTATCCATTGCAGCGCTCTAGTCATGGGAGCAATCCCACCACATTTCCGTTATGTCGACTAGGTCATAGTTTGCCTGTCGCACAATGTCTTCCAACTCTTCTTGCTTGTTGCCCATGCTGCATGCATTAGTGTAGACGCACCTCATCTGAGCCCCTTTCTTCTCTCCTAATCCCAATACCACTTCCCAGGCTGATCTCTAGCGGGCCTGGCTTTATCCCCTTCCCCCTTCCTATCTAGTTTAAAGCTCTCTCTACAAGTCCCGCCAGCTCCTGGGCAAGTGTCCGTTTCCCTTTTGGAGACAGGCAATTCCCATCAACAGACCTCAGGCCAGGTGCCGAGCAGACCGCCCCGTGATCAGAGAATCCAAAATTTTTGCATTTGCATCAGTCTCTCAGCCATGCATTTATAAGGTGGCTTTTCCTGGTCATTTCAGTGTTTGTCCCTGCCACCAAAGGAATACTGGCAAAGACTACTTGTGTGCCCGCTCCATCAACTAACTTCCCCAGTCTCCTAAAATCATGTTTTATAATCCTCAGGCTTCTATCAGCAATCCCATCACTGCTGGCCTGAATCAATAAAGGGTAATAATCAGAGGGGCGAAGAAGGCTGGGGAGTTTTCTAGAAATATCCCTGACCCAGGCCGCAGGAAGGCAGCACACCTCCCTATGGGTAGGGTCAGGCCGACATATTGGACCCTCTGTTCCTCTGGGAAGAGAGTCGCTGTCATGGTGGTCCATGAAACCACAGGTACCGTTTCCTAAACACCTGGTGGGCTGAGGCAGGGAACTGGGAGGGTTTCACTTACCACTTAGGGTCACGGGCAAGAGACCGACATGACTCGTGGAGAACAGTAGAACAGCTGAATTTATTAACTATTTACAACAAGAAGCAGGGTATTGAAAAAGAGAAACTGCATCTTACACAAAAGCACTTCTCCTCCACCCCTCCCTTCATCCCAAGGCCCAAAGGCTTTGTTCCGTACCTCTTCCTCCCCTGGCGGCACATGGGGGGAATTGGAGGGAGATTGCGGTCAGTCCAAGCCACTCCTTTTCTCATCACCGTCTCTCCCACCCTGCCACGTGGTGTTCTTCCAGTGGGGCTTCAGTCCCCCGGCGACTCCCCCGGTGACTCCCCCAACTCCAGCGTGGGGCTTCTTGTTCCAGCGTGGGGTCCTCCACGGCTGCTTTTCTTCACCACGTGGTGAGGGAAAATGGCGGAGAAGCTCACTCTCTCTCTCTCTCTCCCCCGCTGACCGTAGTGCTGTGCAGTTCCATTATCGCTCAAGTCCCGCTCCTCTTCTCCACCATCGGAGGTCTTCATCATCTCCCAGGAAGAAGGACTCCCAGATGAGCCATGGCAGGGGCTGGGCTACAGCACCTTGTTCGCAGAAACCCAGCAGGCTCCCGGAGTCGCGCCGCTCCCTGAGCCGAGCCGCTCCTGACTGCGCGGTGTTTCGCCCAACTGCGTGGCGTGGCTGCCGCCGGAGTAGCCGTGCGGCGTGGCGCCTCTTCCCACCATGCAGGAAGAAAGAGGGGGGGGGCGGGGCAGGGGTGTCCTCTGTCTGGGTTGAAACAGTCTCTGCATGGGAAGCCCGTTTCCTGGCGAGGACCATGTTTGAAGTGGTGGCGTCAGGGCCTGTTAACAAGAGAGCAAGTTAGCTGAGAAGAGACAAGAGCTCTCACATGTGCAGACACACAACACAGCCTCCACTCCCACTGCTGCCTTATTGAATGGGCAGTGCAGACAGCCCTCACACACTACCTCCACCCTAGGTGCTCAGAACAGCTTTCCACACCTTCTGTGTTGTGTGGGCAGGAATTAGTTCCCCCCCTCCCTGGTCTCTTTTATCCACACAGCAAACGGGTCAAGGTCAATCTCCAGAGATAAAGAGCAGGCGGTGTCAGCTCCTGCTCCTTGATCACATGAAGAGTAAGAAATGTGAGTATCTAGGACTGACCCCCTCCTTTTGTGTTACAGCTACACAATATCCCTTTTCTTCTTTCCTTACCGTTGCCGGAGTGTGCCAAGGGCCCATCCAAACAACAGCAAAAGCCAGTGTGGACTACTTTTCTGGAAAGCTTCAGGTTAACTTGTCTGGGAGTATGGTATTTTAAAGGACTGAGAAAGAAGGAAAGGTTTTAAATGTACTGAAAGTGTGAGGAGGCATGAGTAGAACCTCAAGAATTATATATTCAGGGATGTGAGGAGTGGTTATCTTTGCACCTCAATGGAATTCTTCAGGAATAAATCAGACCCAGCTTGTAACTGTTAAAGGAGAGTAGCAGGAGAAGACATTTGTATTGCCCTTGTTTTAATGGCCACCATGAAATCTTGATAGCCTCCATTCCCCAATAGCAAGGGACTATAATTTTAAATGTTCTGTGCAGGATAAAATCTTTAAAATTTTATCCCACTAAAGCTGTATTAAGGTTTATTATAGGAAAGTCATTTAACTAATTTTGAAAATGTCCTAGAGGTTTAGATTAATAGCCATTTCATTACTTACTACCCTTTAAAACTAGGCTTTAACATATTTGTCTTGATTTCAGCAACCCAGTGAAGTTGAGACTTTGTCATTTTTTTGTTTTTCCATGTCTGTTCCTGCTGGGGCTTACTGAAGCATGACTGAGTTTTTTTGGTTATACCGTCACTTCCTATTACTTTTGATATTGTATCCCAGATCCATACCTTTGTAATAAGTGTATTTCCTCCATACATTGCTATTCTTGACATCTCTGTCTGAACAATCTGAAGGCTTACCTTGTTGCCCAAATGAAAATGAATGAAACAATGTCAATGTTTGCCATGTGTAGGGATGCTGTAGGTCCTAGAAGGTTACTTGTCAGTCTCAAAAGTATAAAGATCAGTATAATGCAAGATATTATGAATCAGATAGTTCTTTCTGGTTTCTTTAACTGAACAACCCATTTATAATAAAATAATTGAATAATTTATATTAGAAAGAACTGCAGAGGATGACCTAGACCAACCTCCTGCACAAAGCAGGTTAATCTTCAAAGTCTGAAAAAGTTTCTTGGTACCTAGTTCAGTCAAGTTTTTAATTTCTCCAGAGTCAACTTTCTGGGAAACCTACTCCTGGGTTTAACAACCCTATTTGTGATTTTTCCTTTTGTACATGTTCAGCTGTAAGTTCCTACGCAGTAACTTATGATCATTGTGTCCTCTTGTTTCACTGTGCATATTAGAGAAGGATATGTATTCACTATAACAATCTCTCAAACTGTTGATGACAGAAATTAAATCCCCCCTTCTTCTGGAAAAAATATCTCCTCTAGATTTCTCCAGCCTAACAAATGCAAACCTTTCAGTCCTTTCCATGCACATCATGTGCTTCTGTCTCCTAAATAAACTAATTTGAGTCTGTAAATGTCATTCTTGTACCAGGGGGCCCACAGTACATAGTACTTCACATGCAGCCTCATGAGTGCTGAAGAGTGAGGAGCAATCACCTACCATGGTCAGCTGGTTATGCACTTGCTAATGTAATCTGATCTGTGTTTTGCATAAATTGTTTCCAAGGGGTAGTCCTGGATCATGTTGATTGTGCTGTCCACCAAGAAAACTTTACTGATGGCAATATTTGTAGGGTGAAAAAAATTGCAGAGTAATTACATTATAATTGAAACACTTTAATGTTTCAATTATTAATTGCTGTCACCATGATCAGGGTTCCATGGCAGAGTAAACACATTTTACCACAGACATTAGAAATGCAATGTCAAAACTAAAGGACTAAAATGTGAATCATACTTCTAATAAAACTGGTATATGGGCTGATCCTACAAAAGTCTCTAAATTAATGGTAGCTAAACATTTGAGCTCTCAGGGCTTTCCTTCAAATAAGAAGATTAACAGAAGTGTCTAGAAAAGAACTGCAACAGTGCTGAATTTTGCTTTCAGTGAGAGTCAATACTTTACCCAAGATGAGGTGAAGAAGTGACAAGTCCATGACCTATAAGTATTTAGAGAGAGGAGATACCATTGAAAGCAGAAAAAAAATAATTGTTCTAGGTCTGAAAAGTGAAACTGAATCTGAACAAACTCAAACAAAAATACAGTGCACGATTTTGGCACTAAGCATGAAAGTTAACTGGGAATATGGTAGGGTATTCACTAATAGAAATCTAAAAATTAAAAGCTGTTATTATTCAAAGGACAAATTATCATTGTGAATGAAGTTATGAACTTGACATAAGTAACCTGTGAAATTCTGCGAATGTTAGATAATATGTTTGAATAGAAGAAATTCAGCTACCTGTGCAGATTTGAGAGCCTCATCTTTCCTACCTGTAGTACCCTCAGAATATTTTGCTTTTTTAACATAACCTTCTGCATTGCCTTATCTAAAATGAACTGCTTAGATAACATGTATTTAAACCACAGAATTATGAATTATTCAGTGTGTGTTCAAAATGGTGTGTCAGTTTAGTAGTTCTCCTGGCTTAGTGCATTTTTATGCGTAATAATTCACCCACTTGTGATCTTACTTACACTTTTATTTCATTAAAATTCAGAGCTGACTCTTACTTTGTACTAGCTGAATACAAACATCCAGATGATGCTGCATGAGAGTGAGTTCTACATTTTCATATAAAGTAAACTTTTATGTTAAAGAATACCTCTGTCAATCCCTTAGCCAAAGGGATGTTTCAGCCAATTATTAAGAATGGACTCTAAAAGAAAATTCTTTGGCAGATTAAAGGAAAATAAACAACTGCTAGAAAAGAAGAAAAAGTACAATCACATACATGTTTAATGTTTCTTTTTTCCTTTTTGTTCTTCTCTGACACCAGTAAATTTGGGTTATTTTTACATGAGTATATGTAGCTAAATACTCGTTGGGCTTTTACAAGAATTTTTAATTCAGGTGGTGCGTGTACATGTATATATGATTAAATTTATGTATGTAAAGGATTGTACACTTCATTGCTCCCCTTTCAAGATTTCTTAAAGCTAGATTAAAGGAACACACACAAATATTTGTGTTACAGGATGGGTAGGAGGTCAATGCATTACAGTTTCATTATTTATTTTTACTGTATTGCCTTGCTTTTAGGTTTATTCACTAGGAATGAATGGAGTTGTACTATGCTGTTTGATGAGACCCTTGCTGGACCAACTAATTTTGTGACTGTACACCAAAATACAGGAAATTTTTCTTTTGTGTCTGTGGCCCATTGGTGGTCTGATAGATTAATTTTGAGTTATTTTTTGACTCAGTGTTTTAAGAGATGCTATGGATAGCTTGATTTAAATCAAATCAGAGCTGTCTTTGAAAATGTCAGAGGGCATTTGTGGTGGGTTAACGTTGGCTGGATGTCAGATGTGCACCGGGGTGCTCTATCACTTCCCTCCTCAGCAGAACAAGGGGGAAGAGAATAAGATTAAAAAACTTGTGGTTCAAGATAAAAGCAGTTTAGTAAAGGAAAAAGAGCCAAGGCCATGTGTGGAAGCAAAGGAAAACAGAGATTTTATTCTCTACTTCCCATCATCAAGGGTTGTCCAACCACTTCCTGGAGTGGGGCTTCAATATGCGTAGCGGTTGCTCCTGGAGACAAGCATAACAATGATTGCCCCCCTCCTTCTCCCTTCCCTTTTATTGCTGAGCTGATGTCATGTGGTATGGAATAGCCCCTTAATCAATTTGGGTCAGCTGTCCCAGCTATGTCCCTGTGTGAGCTGACACAGGGAGGGCACAGGGACAACCACAAACCATAGGTGAAATGCAAAGAGTAAATTTATTTGCATTACCTTGCAAACCAGGGTAAAACTGCAGCAGTACTCAGGCAGGCTCAGGCGTACAGGGAGGCGAGGTGGGGGGGAGGAGCTTGGTCCTTGCAAGAGAAGGATCTCTCCATGCCACCTGGTAAACTGAGGCAACTCCACAACTGCACTCAGTCAGGCGCATGCATGGTGGGGAAGAGGACCGGCAGAGCTCGGTCCTTGTGAGAGAGCAGAAGAGAAAGAATGCTTGAGTCTGCCCTTTTCGCCTGCACTTCAATGATTTTTTTGCAGGCATTGTTTACCACTGTGCTTTGATGTTTCCCACAGCAGGCCAGGCACAGGCCTATGTTATCTGAGCACAGAGGTTCTGCTTGCCAAGCATACAAGGCCGAGAAAACACTTATCTTGATAGATGTGTTTTCCAGCACCTCAGCTGTTTGGTCTCTTGAGTGTTACAGATTTACCTCCTCGCCCCTATCTTGTGACATATTCCCACAGTCCCCTCGCAAGATCCTGCCCACCCCTGAGGCCCTGAGCCTACTGAGGTGAAGGGGAGGCGATGGTGTTGGGGAGACAGCCTTGATTCTGTGTGAGCATTGTTAAGCAGTAGCCAAAATACTGGTGTTATCAACACTTTTCTAGCTACCAATGCAACACACAGCACTATGGAGGCTCCTAAGGGGAAAATTTACTCCATCTCAGCCAGACCCAATACAACACCTTTTTTTTTTCATACCTTTTAGTGGATTTCACTAACTTTACCCTGTCTCATTTTACTACTGTATTAAAATCAGTCTCAATCAATGCTTAATATTGTTTGAATGAGAATGAAATTGACTGGAGGGTCCTGCACAGGTGTAATAGTAATACTGTTTATGAGACTGTCAGAAATATGAAAACCCAGAAAGCTAGAAAGACACCAAGCTCTTGTAGATATTAATGAAGATCAGCTGTGGAGCACTGGTAGAATTGGCTTAAATGAATATATTTTGTGATTTGAGAAAATGCTGCACATCTGCTGTTTGAATTCAGCCTTTTGGCATGTTCCATTAACAAACATCAATAAATCTAAAGGCATAACTGTACTGAAAGTGTGTTACAAGGAACTTTCATTATGAATCTTTTTGTTAAAATTGTTTCAAAAGGAAAATTTACCTACAGCTAAAAGCGAGGTTTTTCTTCCTTGTTTTTCATTACAGAACATTATTAAATATCTCAGAGTTGTAGCTTGCAGGTAGCATTGCAACTGCTACTGTAAATATCACTATCCTTTCACACTGGAATCTAAGAAGTGTCATCCCCTATGATTTTTCTTGGATTTCCTCTTTTGCTGTGAGCCAGAAACTTTCAAACACTGATAATAGCTGCTACTGAGGTTTGCCTAGCAAAAGGTGTATGCAAGCTTATTTGCTAAGAAATCTGATGCAGAAGCAGTTTACTTTTCACAGCAAAAAAAGTGCAGATTTTCAACACAGCTATTGGCAGTGATGAAGACACTTGGAGTCTTTTGTCAAGTTTATTTTAAAATATTTTGTCAAATTTATTTAAAAAAAAAAAGTTCATTCTTGCTGGTGCCAGTATGCGTCTTTTGTCATTGCCAACATTTTTGAATCAGTGCCATGACTTACCTTTACTGGCCTTTAAAAAAATAACTGTGTAGAAATTAAAGAAACTTAGTTTCTCCACAGTTCTAATTAAAATATATGTATGTTTCTCTTTTTGAGAAATATGTCTCACAAGATGAAAGATTTCTCTCAGTGATCTAACTGGAACAGCTACAAGCACTTTCCATGTTCTTCTGTAGAATCAATTCTTAATGTTAGAAGCATTCAGTTTATAAATTATAACTAATTATCTGGCATTATTATTAGATACTCCCTGATTGTACTGACTATACAAGACTGGTGGAAATTATTATTTTTCATCTCCAAATCTCTTTAAGGCTTATGATACAGCTTTCCCTTTTCTTCTTGCTTTAGAGTCAATGATCAGCTGACTTTGATCTTTTGCTTCATAATTAGAAGAGACTTTGCTTAAAAATATTCATCTTGTTACATTTGAACAGAAACACAGGGGAGCAATGTATATAAACTGTATAATTGAAGACAATATACCAATTCAAATAAATTTAGATGATTATTCATGCTGAAGATGATATAAATGACTGTCTTTTCTGTATCTATAGGAATTTGGTTTCTGGAAAAGTTCCATTTGTGGGATAAATTATTCCAGAAGTCTCCACGTAAGAGATGCAAAAGTACTGCATAAAGAGTCAAACTCATTAATAATATCATCAGTAAAGGTAGACTGAGTTTGTCAATCTTTATTTTATTTTTTAGAAGCATAAAGTAATTTTGCTTCTCACAATTCTTTTAATTGCTAATAGATGTCCTACATTAGCAATTTAAAGTAAATAAAATCCAGGAATTTTTCAGTGATATCTCATAAGAGTTGCTTTATCTGAATGACCATTTTGCATATTTAAATACCATTCACTACCCTTAGCTCATATCCAGTTCATCTGTCATCTGATCTTTTAAATCAAGTATCACAATATATGATTAACTGAAGTAAATTCTTGACGTCCTATATGCATGTCCTAAAATTAAAGTCTAAGCCTGTAGTCATGGAAGTGTAAGACAGACAGCAATGTATTCCAAAGACAATTTTTAATGGTATTAAAATGTAGTGTCTGAATTGAACATGAATGTTATATTGCAAACGCTTCACTGCATGCAACTTATTTACAGGTTCAGGATGTCAGTTGGGAACTATTACTGCATGGTAAGTAACCAAAAATCTAAGTTTAGAATGATGACTCAAAATGTGCAACCACTCACCTATAAAGAGAGGATGCTCAGCTCTGGGGAGTTTCCTTTGGAGAGTCTCCAACTGCAGACCTGGTGCTCAGAGCAAGACTGGCTCAAGCTCACCCTCCAGCAGGGGCCCCATTTATACCCTGAGTCAGATCAGGGTCATGCTGGTATGACACCACCCATTGGTCGTGGTGGTCTTTGGCAGGCCTGGGTAGCCAGGGTAAGTGACTAAGGGGCACTCAGTGTAAGTGTCATGCAGCACACACATGTCCCAGGTATGTGATGCCAGACTAGCCACCATGTCCCCTGCACTGTGCCATTAGAACAACTACAGAGGAGGGAAGGCACCTGCAACACCTATATGGTACCTTCAAACTTTTAAGAAGGCACTTAGCTTATTACAGGATTGAAATTATAGAGCGTAAGATATTCAAAGTTAATCATACTCCTGAGACTGTCTAGCATTATTAAAATGAACAGCATTTCCATGTAACAGTGTCTGTTTTAATCAGTTTCTGTCTGGGTACCAAAACTAAAGCTACTTCTATAAGCTTTATGTAGAGGTCACCCCCACTCACTGCAGCAATTTCATCTTAATTAAATGGACAAGTCCAAAATTATTTTGGAGATTGTAGGATGCTTAAAGAGGGACAAAATCCCAGAAAAAAATAATACTGGCGATATTAAAAAGAAAATAAATATAAAAAACATGTTAACCTCTGATAGGCAAGGCAGTGTTACTTGTGTTACTGAGAAATAAATTGTTTTCCATTTGGAAGCCCCAAGGAAAGCTTTGGAATATAAGACAATTTCTTGTTAACATCCCTGCCCACTTCCCCCCATCCCCTTGCCCCAACCCCTATTGCTTTAAAGAAGAAAGAGTATGGGAACAGGACAGTAAATACCACTTATGCATTCTGAGCTTCTGGTAAGATTTCAAAATTCATTTGGACAGAATGAAAGGTATGTCTCCATTTCTTATTCATACAGATGTGTGCTTAAGCCATCTGCACTCCAAATAGTCCACAGACATTATCATGTTGTAAGTCCAGCCTAACATATCTTGCTTCCCATCATGGCTAGTTAGTTGAATACTGCCCTAACCACTGCTATCACACTTCCCATGCAGAGCTGGCTTGGGTCTGCAGGCCCTAGGGCTCATGGAGGAGGGCTGTTTATCTGCAAAATTCTGCATTGACATAATAGCACAGGAACAGGTCTAGATCTCTGTGCAAAAAGGAAATTTCATCAGTATGAAATAACTTCTATTACTTTGAAAAATTATGAACATCAGATATGAAACAAGGCATAAAATTACAAGACTAATCATCTTGGTAGGAAACATTGCCAACATGTTTACAGAGCTATTGATTATTCACATTTATTGTTTTAAGTTTCACAGCTGAAGGGCAGGTTCATGGAGCTGGCAATGTGGAAAATAAGATTTTAAATTTATAAATTAAGATAATAATATCTCAAGTTTCCTCTCTCAACACTGTGTTATTCCCCATTGTACATCATTCACTCTCTGTCTTACGTACGCATGCAAACACAACATGGTTTTAGCAAGCTGCGTTATGAACCTGCAAATTTCAAGCAGTTGTTCTCATTCATTAAAAATCATGAATGAAAACTGTAAATCTCACCCTAAAATTTGTCTTTAAGGAGGCAATTTTGTAACATGGTATTTTTTCCCAAATTACATCTAGGAAAATATGTTATAACTGCCCCTAGAAAGACTGCAACAGTGTCTAGATTGAATTGTAAAGATTTATGTTATCACTTCTCCAGTGTCTTGGACCTTCATTCATCCAAGCTGGGGACTAGCCAGAGTGTAATACTACCCAAGAATCCCATACTGCTTTGTTTCCTTTTACTTTAAAGTAAGTACGACACGTGAGATAAATCACCAGATGAAGGTGCTTCTCTCCCCTGCGACCGTAGTAGGGATCTAGATGACTAGCTCAGACTAGAAACCTAAATCTTACATAGTAAAGTTAGGCAAGATGAATCCCAACTTAATTGTACTGAGGCATATCTAGAAATTTATCACAGATCTAACAGCCACTGGATGCACTAAGACAGACAGTGAGGAAAAAATATTTTAGCAATAAGTATGAATCAAGCTATGTTCCATAAATCCTAAAATTATTCTTAAAAATAAGAATGCTTTCTGTGTTTCAGCAAGATGAAAATAATTATTTGGCTGAAATACCATGGAAGCCAGCTTGTTTTTCTAGTTGCATATTATTGTATTTCTCATTTATAAAATTTAAAATTAATGTATGCAATAAAGCAGACCACCTGAGCAGAGTTCAATATGAAATGTATGACAAGCAGGTCTTTTTCCCTTCTTATTAAGCAAACGGAAGACAGGTAGCACTAAAAAAAAAAATACAAATAGGGGAATCAAACTGATTAATGTGGCAAAAATTCCTGTACTTGCAGCACTAATGTGTTTATTGGCAGAGATGAAAATATACATGTATCCTACTTTTATTTTCCCAGAGTACAACTGAATTAACGCTGTTGTGTTGCTCACGGTAACAGACATCCACCTAAGAGTCCTCCCACGTCACAAGATCAATGGAACTCTGGAAGCTACAGCAGAAAGAAATTAGAACGTGTGCCAAATTGTTGAGGCTGATAAAGAAAACACATTTGCCCTTCATGTATTTTTAAAGAGGTTCTTTCTCATTATGACTTGTAAATGGCTCCTCGGTGAACTGCAGAGATAAAATTGAAATTTTTTTTTTTTTCCCTCCTTTTGGAAGTCTGCATGTCTCCCGTCCAGAAGATGCTAATATTTAAGGATCATAGATTAAGCTAGTCCACTTCCTTGCTTTGAGTCAAGGTCAAAGTATAACAGAGCAGCCCCTGACAAATATTTGTCTTATATGTTAATCGTAAAAACACTCGGCACAGAGATTCAACAGCTTCCCAAACTAGCCTGTTTCCTTGTTGGACAATCCTTACAGTTAGCAATGTTTTCTAGTATCTCATCTTATTAATTGTTGAAGCATGTTTTTTTTCTGTTCCTGTGCTCTACAACTGTGGAATAATACTCATTACTGTCCTCTTTGTTATAACATTTCATTTCTTTATAACTTTTAATGTTCTTTTCTCTGGTTTCGTACTTTTTATTTTCAGGCTTAACAGTCCCAGTCCTCTCAGGCTATACAGATTGTTTCCAAATTTCCTTTCTCCCTGACCTTCTCTGAGTTCCCCCTAATTCATTTAAAAATGCTTGAAACTGATCTTTATATACGAGAAAGACCTTGGAATAGAATAATTACTGTCTTAACAATAATGCATCTGACAATGACACCTGTCTTTAATGGAAAAGCAACAAAGTTGAAAACATATTTCCATATTCAACACTTTAAGCTTTATTTCTGTAGCATTATGTTCAGCTAGTTAATTCTCAATTTGTAGTTATGCATTTGATTTTCATTCCTAAATACGATATATCCACTTCACACTAAAAATTCATCTTACTGTTATTACTGTTTCTCCAGCCTACCTACATAATTTTGAATTCAAATCTGATCCTTCAGAGCATTTTAAACCTTTCCAAGGTCAGTATCATACAGAGATGTTACAAGCATGTACTCCATTTCATCATCCAAACATCCTATCAGAGATTTCTTTCTGATTTGACAACAAACCATTGATAGCTATATTTTGAGTGCAGGTTTTCCATCACTTGTGCACTGAATCAATAACACTTTCATCATTTCTGTCTTTCCCTGACATCCTCATTGCAATGCTGGGTAGAACTATGTCCAGAAGTATGTTGGGATGAAGATGTTGTAACCATCCCACTGATATTCACAAACCACTAACCTCATCAAAGGATTAGACTGATCTGACATTATCTGCTTTTGACAATTTCATGTTGGTAGGCTATTATTACCTCTCAGGTGTATAAACATGTTCCTGTATTGGTTCAAGCACCAAAGTCAAATGAACTGTTCTGTAAATCCATCATAGCAAATATGCTAACTCTCCATCAGAGAGCTGTACAGATGTAGTATGTACCAGCTGTACCATATGTACTGGTATTAACAGTAGCAACAGTATCAAGGTCAAAACTGACCATTTTTTTTGTGAAGTGCTGAAGCAGAAAAAAGCATTGATAATATTTTCTGTCTCATTCATTATATGTTCAGTCTCAGTTGAATAAACATAGTTTATTTTAAAAAAAATTGATATTTTAATTAAAATATTTAAAAAATAACTTTTATGTGCCTTGCTAGCTGAAACTCTTTCTGCATGTCAGCCTTTTGGATTTTTCCAGACTTATGCCATTTTTTGTATTCATTGATTTTCTATGGTTCTAGTTTTTGAATTTCGGGTTGTAAGGTAGCTATGATATTTCAGCACCCTACTG
Source organism: Syrrhaptes paradoxus (assembly GCA_013400615.1). Classification (NCBI taxonomy): domain Eukaryota; kingdom Metazoa; phylum Chordata; class Aves; order Pterocliformes; family Pteroclidae; genus Syrrhaptes; species Syrrhaptes paradoxus. The sequence continues at coordinate 172,741 of VZTO01012556.1, forward strand.
AACAACTGTATGAAATTGATATATTAAGCAGGTTTCTTATTTAACTAATTTTAGTATTATTTATTTTTATTTAAAAAAAAAAAGTTATCCAAAGACGTGTGGAAGTAACCCTTCACTCCAATACCTGAATGCAAAAATGGTGGGAGGAGGCCCCCTCAATTTGAAAAAAAGACATAAAAAATACAGTCACTTGATCATGTGAATAATTTAATCTGATTATATATAGAAACAAGTTCTGGTTTTAAGTCATGAATCAGTGGAATAAATTTGAAAATTATTTCACTTTCTGAATTTCTTCAAGTTGAAAAAAACCCAAACAAACCCAAACCAAAAAAACTCTATAGAGGCTGAGGAATATCCTCTGTGAAAAGCTTGCATGCATGGAGAGAAAGTGAAAATCAGGCTATTATACATTGTTTATGCAACATACCTTTTCTGTCTCATATGTCCATTACCCCAACTAGAAGATTGAACTTAGCTTTCCAAGCAAACATGTCTAGGTCTATCGTATCTTTTTTGCCTTTTTATTTTTCTGGAAAAATATCTGATTTGAGGTTGACAAGTTTTAAGATTTTTCCAATACTAGTGAAAGTAGCAGAGACACTTGAACTTCCCATGGCAAGCAAAGGCCTAAAAGGGAGACACTCTGAGTAGGTAGGAATGTTTTGAAGAAACGGGTATCTTTACATTAATGCTGGTGGCCCCTGAGCCAGGAAAAAAAAAAAAAAAAGGGAAATAACTCAAATGAAATCCATATGGCAGAAAAACCTCTATCTTAGCTGAAAATATCTGTCCTTCCTTTCCCGGGTCTGAAGACAAGTGTTTTGTTATTGATATGGTAAACCAACAGTCCTGCAACCTGTTGAGAGCCCCTTAAACACGACAACCAACATGGCTTTACCAAAGGAAAATCGTGCCTGACGAATTTGGTGGCCTTTTACGACAGAGCCACGGCACTGGTGGATAGAGGAAGGGCAACAGACATCTACCTGGACTTGTGCAAAGCTTTTGACGCAGTCCCACATGACATCCTTGTCTCTAAGCTGAAGGGACACGGCTTTGACGGAAGGACCACTCACTGGATAAGGAACTGGCTAGACGGCCGCACTCAAAGAGTGGTGGTCAATGGCTCAATGTCCAAGTGGAGATCAGTGACAAGTGGTGTTCCACAGGGGTCAGTACTGGGACCAGTGTTGTTTCACATCTTTGTTGGAGACATGGAC